>JAHWFP010182778.1:0-24260 GCA_023313725.1 Lithobius niger
GTCCTCGCCACCATGACCTCCACATGCGAACAAAAAAATAAATAAAACAAAAAATCTGGCCCCACAGAGGAAAAAATTGTAGCCGCAGGTGCCACATCCACATTGGCTCCCAACTCGTCCACCACCCATCCGTATACGTGGAAGGGTATCTAGTTTTTTTCCCCCAAATTACGCGCCTCACGCGCTATCGCGCTCGCTGCGGCCAAACGTATGGCGTCACAAACGGCAACCAAAAACTTGTCCACCTAAACTTTAGAGCCGGAGTATCTGGATAGGCCGGCAAGCATGTTGGGGACCTATATGGAAGAATGCCCAACTAGGCTGTTGTGTTATTATTCCCGGCGAGGGAAGAAACCTACCTTCCCTTGCTACTGGGAATTTCCCAAGCCTCTCGTTATCCCAGTACACCCCCATCCACCTTAAAATAAAACCGTCCACATTTAAATACCCAACAAAACATCAATCTTACCTTTAATCCAAGGTATTCCAGCATGGCCTGCTGCTCATGTTCCCTTGGTCCAATGTGTCTATTCGGGAAATGATCCTTCTGGGGTAGCCACCTATTCAGTCTACGGGCACTGTACAACCGGCTCCCACCACGGGTTTTTAGACAGGTTACATTCCCACCGAGACGGGTCGGGTTCCCCCGTTTTAAAAGACAAGCTCCGGCACTCAGGGATCGCATCGTGAAGGACGCACTCTGGGTCGTCGACATGACCACTGGAGGAGTGCAATCATCTAGTGTGGCCTGCGAATTTTACAACCAAGGACCTTTAACTTCCAAGTTCAAGATTTAGATAATAATTCGTTTGACGTCACACCGTAACGAGCCAATAGATAGCGACCTCAGTGTCGTACGTTCCTTCAGGCACCCCATAAAAAAAAAAGTTGTCACGTTATGTGTTTAATATTTTTATCTGTACAGCATAGCGGCATACAAGCGGCACGTGTTGGTTTTTTTGTATTGGAACCACCAGGTCCCGTAATACCGCAGGCTTTTTGCATGTGAATGTTGAACGCTTATCGAAGTCACACTATCGCCACGCAGTCGTCCACACCAGCTCGAGTACTGCTGGAAAGTCACTCTATGGATGAAGGGGCAGCCAGCCTGTGATATCCACCCATGCTTACGGTTTTATGCTTATAGTATTAGTTTACATTCCTTATCTAGGATTTTCGATTTAGTGACTCATGGTTTGTCCAGAAATATACGTTTATCCTGGTACGTAAAAGGCTCTGGAGTCTCGGAAATGAAAAATGATGAGGCCAAAATGGAGAAGGAAAAGACGATCACCATCCGGGTGTAAACAATGAAACCCTATGGACGAAAGCATGATACCAAAACGGATGAGGAGGGAGTAAAGCCAGAGCCTCCTACAGTACAAGGCCGTATCAGAACAACTAAAATAAAGGTATGGGGCGTTTGCTAGGTGCTGCCATGTCTACACCGAGCGGCAGTACTTGTGAAGAAATCGACGTGGTTCCCATATTCTGCCAACTGATGACGCCACTTGGCAATCCCGCTGCGTCGCTATTTGTTTCTCGTATTTGAGGAGCATTGTAGAAGGGAAAGTTGATACGATGGCTCTGGTAAAGCTCTAACCAAACTGGCTGCTCGGGGCTGCAGGGCGTCGCAGGATGGTTTACCAAAGACGTCAAAATCAGACAAAAACTGCCACACTCACAACTTAAGTGCAGCAGTTTTGCACTTGTAGGCATGTAGTAACGCATCGCTTCTCACGAAATTTTCTTTTATCTGTTTAGGTTAAGGGACCGGTCATTATGTATCGCTGGGGGAGGGGGGGGGGGGACCTAGTCTGCTTCCCGGGGGGGGGGGCACATTTTTTAAACTTTTTTTTTTTTTTGTTAGTGGAAGCGTGTGACAAGGTCGGCAATAGAGCTAGTACATCAAATGAGAGGATCTCACTTGGTCTCAATTTTGCTAACTCTTCTTTTAGGCGAGTAAATACAGGCTAAAAAAGGGGTTAACCCACCACAAATTGCAACAAAAGGTTTTATGGTTGTTCCTGACTGGAAAAAGCCTGCTGAATTCTAAAAAAAAATGTTATCTACGCTATCTGCAGCCGTTTTCCTGGAAAAATGGGGTTAATTTGCACGTTATAGTTAAAAAATGCATTTAATACATATCTAGACACACGCTAGTGTGTCGCGCCAAGTTAGGCAACAATCATCACAACAAACATCACATCAAATCAATTCTCGAGGTTGTAAACCATTGTAGCGCGGCGCCATAGCGTCAGTCTTATATCTTGAGACATAATTGGGCACATTTCAGGTACTTGTGGGAAAATAATAATGCGGTACAAAAGCTTAAATTGTGTTGAAATCGAAGGCAATGACCTACCTGACAAAAATTAGGTCGTGTAGGAATGCCAGTTAAGCTGCTTTCAATGCAAAATCTGACACTCAATAACGTTGAAAATGTGTAACTAGCTAGCTAGCTTACTAGCTAATTATAGTCCGCTCATCCCCATGTTAATTTCCATAGGGTGATTATTCATCGATACCGAGATAACGGGAAGGCTTCCAGCTATGAAATTGGACGAATGGCTGCAGTACAATACGAACTGCGTACCTTTTATGGTTTGGAGCCTAGGGGTGTAACGAGGATGGCGTGGGATGACGCGTAAGTACGAAAATATTGTTATAACCACGCATTGTTAGTATTGTCGGCATCATCTCTCATTGGACAGCCAAAGTTCGAACAATGACAACGTGTATGCACTGACGTGCGTGCCTAGACATGAATGCCAAAGAAATTGTATTCACGTCCAATTCACGAAAAATAAACCAACTCTAAAAACAAAGCAAAATAAACAAAGCCAAAAACTGGTAAGGAGGCCACCAAGTTGAGAGTGGTTCGGCGCTTCAAAGGAGTGATATATCAACATACCAAAACTAACGAAATAAAACAAATTACAACAAAATTAAAACCAAACCAAAGGTAGTAGCAAATTGTTGAAAACCAATTTCTAGTTGACGTGCCAGTTTATTACACATCTGCACGGTAGTGGAGTTGAGTTTAATATGTTAGGATGTTAAATGTAAACTTGAACATTGCTACCGAAAGTAGCAATGTTATAGTTTTCATTTAACCTGCGAACTATTAAGCGGTGCGATTAACTTGGTGAATGTTTTGGTGTGTTGATATCACTCCTTTGAAGGGCCGAACCATTCGGAACTTGGCGGCCCCTTTTACCAGTTTTTGTTTTTGATATGATATGGAAATATGAAGAGAATATTAATATACCTTGCATTTTGAGGGCAGTTCTTTTCTGGAACCTACTCAAAAGGATGTGTACTTTAAAATTCCGAAGGGTGTTAGGCTGAAAGCCTTGAGCATTAAGGATGGCGACCAAAATGGGGCCCAATGTTTACTCAGTTTTAGTCATTTTGGCATATTACGCAAGAACCTTTAGTGTTACACAAAAACGGTTTGGTTAAAAGTTGTTTACAATAATGTAATCTACAATGTAGGTCCCATACCTTTTTTCCACATATCACGACTATAATTGAGAAAAACGGTCATGTTGGGCCGTTTTCGGCCATTTTGGCTAAGTTAATGCTTATAGATGTCTGAATTTGTAAATACAACTTAAAACTTTCAATTGTTGTTGCGTCGTTTATAATTCAGGTGGATGACTCCAACCTGAGTCTTTCAAACGGTGGGACTCTCTTCTTTGAATCAAGGGCAATGAAAAGGGTCTACCACTATTACGGACCGAACCACGCCTGTTTTACTAGAAGCTGGTATCACAGTTACCGTTCAAAAAGACAGATGCAAACCTATTTACGTTGCATTTTGGACATACATGTCAGACTTCCTGAGCGGGGGAAATCGAACCCACGACCGTTGAAACCAAAGGACGAGGTCCTACCGCTCCATAGTGACCCGGCCAAAAGGAAACGTCCATAGGCCTTTTGGCCGTGTCAGTATGGCTCTGCGGTATGACCTCGGCCTTTGGTTTTAAAGGTCATGGGTTCGATTCCCCCGCTCGGGCAGAGTGACGTACAAGTCGTAAAGGCAACGGAAAAGGTTTGCATAAATACGTTTGCATTTACGTTGCCTTTTGGACTTACATGGTCAAGAATGCTTGAACGGGAAATGGAACCCACGACTTTTGAAACCAAAGGCTGAAATCCTACCGCTGAGCCATACTGACAAGGCCAAAAGGAAATGTCCATAGGCAGCGTTTCCTTTTGGCTGTGTCAGTATATGGCTCAGCAGTAGGACCCGGGCCTTTAGTTTCAAAGGTCGTGGGTTCGATTCCCCACTCCGGCAGTCTGACATATAAGTCCAAAAAGCAACGTAAATAGTTTTGCGTCTGTAATTATCTAACTCTTGTTGAGCCTTTGGCTTTCTGTGTTTAATACCGTTCAAAGGTTGAAAATTAGCAAATAAATTGAATGGTAATTGTAATACCAGCCCCTAGTAAAATGGGCGTGGCTCGGTCCCTAATAATGTTAGACCCTTTTCATTACGCCTGATTCAAAGAAGACATTCCGACCCTTCGAATAAACCTAATTGGAGTCATTCGTCTAAATTCTGAACGCCACAAGAGCAGTTTAAAGATGAAAATTGGCGAAAAATTGAACTGTAATTTTGGTACCAGCCCCTAGTAAAACAGGCGTGGCTTGGTCCCTAATAGTGGTAAACTCTTTTCCTTGCCCTTGAATGAAAGAAGATATTTCCATCTTTCGAATAAACCTAATTGGAGTCATTCATCTAAATTATAACCGTAACAAGAGCAGTTTAAAGTTAAAAATGAACGAAAAATAGAACGGTAATTGTGATACCAGCCCCTAGTAAAACGGGCGTGGCTCTGTCCCTAATAGGGGTAGACTCTTTTAATTACCCTTGATTCAAAGAAGACATTCCCACCCTTCGAATAAACCTAATTATAGTCATTCATCTATGTTATAAATGTCACAAGAGCAGTTTAAATTTGAAAATGAGCAAAAATTGAACGGTAACTGTGATACTGGCCCCTAGTATAACGTGCGTGGCTAGGTCCCCAATAGTGGTAGACCCTTTTCATTGCCCTTGATTCAAAGAAGACATTCCCACCTTTCGAGTGAACCTATTTTCAGTCATTCATCTAAATTAGAAACGTCACGAGAGCAGTTTAAAGCTGAAAATGAGCGAAAAATTGAACCGTAACTGTGATACCAGCTACTAGTAAAACGGGCGTGGCTCGGTCCCTAATAGTGATAGACCCTTTTCATTACCCTTGATTCAAAGAAGACATTTCCACCCTTAGATATAAACAACTGATATACAAACTGCGTTTATGTAACACTAACAGTTCTTGCAAAATAGGCCAAATGGCAACAAATTGAATAATAGTTGGGCACTATTTTTTGGTCGCCATCTTTAATGCTCAAGGTTTACAGCCTGGCACCCTTCAGAATCTTAAGAGTGCACATGCTTTAGAGTAGGTTCCAGGAAAAAACTGCCGTCACAATGTAAGGTACACATATATTACATGCATTTTTTAACTATAATATTAAAATTAAGCCTATTTTATTCCAGGAAAACGGCAGCAGATAGCTTGGATAACATTTTTTTTCGAATCAGCACGCTTTTTCCAGTTAGGAACAACCATGTAACCTTTTGTTGCAATTTGTGGTGGGTTAAGTCACGGATTTACTGGGCTATTTTAGTTTCACCAAAGTAAACATTTTCAACTCGTGCACAAGACTGCGTAGACCGTCCCTCAGTTTTAGGAAACTTGTTCATTGAATTGAATTGAATTAGTTTATTGGGACCTCGACCCGAAGCCACGCGCCCTCCTACAATAGCTAAAATACAACTTAAATCTACAACAAGTGAACCATAACCAGAACCAATACTAATACGAACAGCTCAAAGAAGAACGATAATTGGTGAACCATCTTCTCTATGTCGATTAATCTTTGCGAACAGCTAACCATGTTCATTGAAACTTGTAACAATCTGAGTGAACAGCACATATTTCGAATTTGTGCAATGACAGTTTTTGGTGCTTGTTTTGTTCATGTAACACTGTCTAATGAAGGTAGAAGGTTTGTAGTAGGCTAGTAGTTTATGATGTAAAAGTGCACGATCAGACATAAACTAACAAAAATTCGCAGCAAAATAACTAGTTTGCTTTCTTTGCTTTGGGAAAAATGTACGACAGTTACTTTTTATTGCATATATTATGGAAGGGATAATACAAAACAGTAAATGGCCTTTGTGGACAAGGTAGTACGAATTATTTGCTCTAGAGAATTGTTATAGCTCAGCCAGTGCATCTAAACTGAAAGTGTTTTGCATTTTGAAGTAATTTAAAATGTCAAGGTTTAACATTTGACATGCCTCAATATCAAGGTTTGTTGATGCATCCTTTATGGGAATTGGGGGGCTTAAGTTTTTTCGTCTTCGTGTAGGTGAAACCGTTAATTTTTCTGCAGCCAGTCAGAAACTTTGAAATTAGAAGTCGTACGAGATTTCAACGTTAGTCGAACCCCCCCCCTCCCGGTATTACCAAAGATGGAGCGACTAGAGAAGATGGTTCATTGCCGACTTCCGGTAGTATTGTCTTTCGAACGCTTTCGAAGCGCACCGAGTCATGACGTCAGAGGAGTCGTTTCCGCCAAAGCAGCCTGGACAACCAATCAGAGTACTGCAAGGAAGCACGTGACTAGTGGATTTACAAACAACAGAGTTAAAAAAAAATAAAAGCTCTCTGTTTACATTGTCAACCGACGAAAGAAAGCATTTACTTTAGTAAAAAAAAAAAAAAACTATAATAAACGGAGATTCGGTTTTTTTTTTTTGAGTTTCCGTTTTATCTGAAAGATGTGCGAAGACGTGACTAGTGGTTTGCACACAGGTGGACTCTTATGACATCACTTCCTCCGGCATGGCTGCCTCCTACCCGCGACATGGACGCCTCCATCGTTTATTTGTTGGCCTGAGCCGGAAGTAAGTGTGTTACGTAAAATATATTCTTGTCGTAGAACAAATATCGTTCTTCTTTGGGTATTACCACACAAAAAAAACCGCATGCATAAAGGCCTCTGACAACAATGTACTTAAAACGAGAGGCGCAACGTTTGCTGCGTCATAGGACACGATGGCAGACTGTTTTACGAAACGTGAATGCAACTGTAACGCGCAACAATGCATACGTAAACGGCCCACTTATTCCCGCTGCGTTAAAACCGGACGTCATTTTGCCGTTTGACGACACGCAACATAAAACACGCGTATAAACAAGCTCTTAGAATTGACTTGATAGTTCAACTGCGGGCGATTATTTTTAACTAACGGATTCGCTCACTTCGCTCGCTCATTCCGCGTCGTCTCGGTGCGCTCGAGGAGATTTCTTGCTGCAATACTTAAGATACAGACAGACTTTCCACATAAAAAAACGATCAAGCAAATTATAAGCGTGTAGTATGCGATATCGGTTATCTCGAGAGAAAGTCAATATTAATTTTTACGTCCAAGGAGTCAAGCAAAAAGATCAAGCGATTTATCAGAAGAGCGCTGTTTCTGATGACAAAAACACTGATTTTCGTTCGCTTCGCTCACTCAATCAGTGCAAACATTTCCTCAGATACGTGACTGAATCAGTGTAACCACCAAGAACCACACATCACTTGTATTTTGTATTAGTATACACTTTATATGGGTTTTCTTGTTTCACTTATTTTAAGAATATTGTTCTTTACGTCTTGCTCAGTACAGATTTTTCCGTGGGTGTCTTATCACTTCACTTTCTGATGATCCCTCACTTGGAGAAACATCTGCAGAACGTCAAATGTAATCTCTTAAAAAAGTTGAGAGATGAAAGATTGATAGAGCAAAGCGAGACACATATTGAAAAGGTTTACTTTATGTGGAAATCGCTCGCTTTGCTCGCTCAATCAACGCACCACCGTGCTTCAGAAACACGAATGTTTGGCACCGTTTTAAAACCAGGTGTCCATGCATCAACACAGTGGATACAAAACCAATTTTAATATCTACCTGTGTTACGTTGCAGATCCGTCAACCGTTTATGGTATTTTTTTGCGTGCTTCCTTCTCCAGATCATCTCAGTGCGCAACTAATAGCTTCAGCACGATGCATGATTCATGGAATTTCCATGTACTAATTATTGTACTGATTATTTCGATACAAACCAATTGCAAATGTTACTCACAGTTCGTTTGCCACATTCCGAAGCACTTCTGCATTTTATCTAAATCATTCAAAACATACGATTTGTTTGTTTGCACATTTGTACGTCTTCTTCTCCAGAGGTAATTCCCTCTGAAGGTGAGAGATGAAAGATTGATATAGCAAAGCGAGACACACATTGAAAAGGTTTACTTTACGTGGAAATCGCTCACTTGCTCGTTCAATACACGCACCCCCGTGCTTCAGAAACACGAATGTTTGACACAGTTTTAAAACCAAACCTATTGTTTTGATTTTTCCAAGCATCAATTCATTGGTTAATACAAAACCAATTTTAAGATGTATAAGTGGTGTATTGCAAAATACGTCGTCAAATTTAAAGATGTATAAGATAAGATTAATTTTAAGATGTATATGTGGTGTGTTGCAAATACGTCGTCCGTGCATCCTTTTCCAGATCATCTCTCTTCGCTCGAGGAGGTTTTCATGAACAAACTATGACGTCATGAACAAACATGAAGAGGGTAAAAAAAAACTTTGATGTTACTTTTTCAGGGTTTTTCGCATATTTGAGGGTGATAATATCAAGTTACAGCGATGAAATTAGGCCTATTAAAAGCGAAATTTAATTATCTTTCGTTTGGTCCTACTCCCATCTTTGTAGGGGCTTTGGTTCCAGAGGAGTAGAGGTACAAACACGCATGCACGGACGCACATCATATGATTTTAATGATGTAGACTAGTGGAGTCGCTCGCTCATTCCGCATCGTCTCGCTGCGCTCGATGAGATTTCTTGCTGCAACACTTATGATACAGACAGACCTTCCACATAAAAAACCAGCAAAAAGATTAAGCAGTTTATCAGCAAAGCGCTGTTTCTGATGACAAACGATGATTTTCGTTCGCTTCGCTCACTTAATCAGCGCAAACATTTCCTCGGAAACGTGACTGAATCAATGTAACCACCAAGAACCACACACCACTTGTAATTTTTATTAGTATACACTCTATATGGGTTTTCTTGTTTTACTTATTTTAAGAATATTGTTCTTTACGTCCTGCTCAGTAAAGATTTTTCCTCCATGAGCGTCTTACCACTTCACTTTCTGGTGATCCCTCACTTGGAGAAACATCTGCAGAACGTCAGATGTAATCCCCTACGAAGGTGAAAGATGAAAGTTGATAGAGCAAAGCGAAACACACATTAAAAAGGTTTAGTTTACGTGGAAATCGCTCGCTTTGCTCGTTCAATCCACGCAATTTCGTGCTTCAGAAACACGACTCAATGTTTGACATCGTTTTAAAACCAAATCTATTGGTTTGATTTTTCCATGCATCAAGTCAGTTAATATAAAACCAATTTTAAGAGCTATATGTGGTGTGTTGCAAAATGCGTTGTTCTTTTAGGTTATTTTTTCGGCTCATTCGGCTGCGTCTCGGTTACTGGTCATTTTAAACCTTATTGATTGATCCCTGAGAAAACTATTTTTAAAGGTGTCCTTAATTTTGTATTCCGACTTATAATAGTTATTTTAAAATAATAGTGTAATCCTTTAAATTCGACACATTTAGTATTTTACATTTTTTAATAAGCCCATTGTTTGACTCGTCCTTCCGTTCTTACCAGAAAGAGGTTTAATTAATTTGTTTTGTTCTTTTTTTAAATCTTTCGAGTAGTTAATCAGATGCCTGGCCAAAATCTAAATACCATAATTTGATTTGACTATTAATCAACGCATCAAAAACAATTTTCTTACCTTTTCATTAAGAATTGTTTTAACTTTACAAATATCAGGCACAATTCGTCTCAGTATCTTATGCGTGTACAGCGTTAACGCGTATGTTATATATGCTTCCATCCCATTTCAATAAAAAGACTAAGATTAGAAAACAAAAACGAGCTCGTTTGATGTTGAAGGTAAGGTTTAACTGATCCGAAGTCAAAACAGCAAAGTAACACAAACAAACTTTCCTATAAGGTTTCAAATACCGCAGTGTTCTTGTACTGTTTAGTCCACATGAAACCTTACCACTGTATTCACAGGTTTTTACAGTTTTTACTTTAAAACAAAATAGGTCTGATTGGTTCATTCAATTGGCTAAACGACATTGCTGAAAAATCGGAAAAACCATACTTTTAGAACAGACCTACAGATTAAGTAATTCAGGCTTTGTGCGGCTGGCTCCCGTATTGTAATGAGTTACTCTTATGATTGTATATATAGTTCATCTACAATTAATTTCCGATAAGATGAACAAATGTCTATGCTGTTGGTTTTCAGTTCATTAATAAAGACATTTGCTGACCGTCATCTATGTATACATACTTCGGTCCCCTCACAACCACCCCGTAGATCTGCTGCTAGTAGGCTGCCGAGTCATTTACACTCATAGCCTACCTCAGCGAGCTAGGTTTGTTGGCGCACATTCATTACTGCCGGAGCGTAATTTGGTGCTAAATAGCTATTTTGAAAACTGGCAGAAGTCCGTTACAGCGGCACCAAACAGACATGACAGAAGTAAAACTAAAACTCATTTAACGCATTTACCACAATGAGGACGAAAAACTTCAGTTCTGTTTTAGGTCTACTTGAAATTTTCGGTCAATTACACAACTGTTCCATCTTCATCAGAAGCATTCTTTACAAAAACACACCCTTTTACGCCATCTTTTCTCTTTTCGTGTGTTTTTGTGAAGAGTGCCTCTGATGAAGGCGGAACGGTTGTGTAATTGACCGAAAATTCAAGTGGATCTAAAACAGAACTGATGTCTTTCGTCCGTATTGCGGTAAATGTATTAAACGAGTGTTAATGAGTGTTAACTTTACTTTCATAAATAGCTATACATATAGGCAACTGCCTTACATCAACAACATTCAGAGCGAAAATGATGCAAAACTCGCACAAACCACATTAATAGTACATGCAACAGTGTGATCCGTCATGTCGATTGTGGCATGTAAAAGAACTTAGGATTTTCGATAGGATTTACCTAGCAAAATTGACCCTCTCTCCTTCTGGCACCATGGCTAACGCTGGGTGCGCGTCAAAAAGCTACAGTGTGATCCGTCATAACCCAAGCAATACAGGTCAATTTTCAAAAGCACTCAATTATTCATTATGTCATTTCACTTGTGTGTCTTCGCAGTCCACAAAGATGAATAATTCCTTTGGGTTTATCGTTTATTTCTGTAGTTTTTATTTTGATGACAAGTTATAAACAAAACAACTTTTGACAAAGACACGCCCACAATACTATGACAAACACTAACCCACAATGTTCAATTTGTTTTATTGATTTATTTGTTTAGCAAATCCTACTTCGAAAATAAATAACTAAAACAGTTCACACAAACATAAAAAAAAAACACCACAAGTAATCGAAAACTACTGTAGGAAATATTTTGCATCCACTTATCACTTAATAGAACAAAGACACTAGCAAATGATTCATGGCTAAAAAAAATATATATGTATTTACCACAGCAAATCATATTTTGTAAAATAAATAATTTTAAAACAGTCACAACTATTAAACCAAGAGGGACTGAAAAATACATTCATACTCGTATTTCACCTTCACTGTCACATATAAACCTAGCTAAATCAAATCCTTTTCTTACCCAATATCTATAACTTCATATGACTACTAAAAATAAACAAATGCTTTTCCATACTTTAAGGAAAAAACAACAACACTTCTGTAACTGTAAACAAAATTAATATGGTACATACCTAGTCAATAATCCTGGCAGCTGTGTTTACAGATTCTGCAATAATGTATGCAAATGCCAGAGAACCTGGTGGCAGTGGAATGTACTTAGGAATGACTGACCTTAACACCTCTTTTCAAGGTCTTCCAGCTTCTATCTTTAACATCGTATACCATAGGTGCAAACTGAAATATTGTGGAAGCTAAAAAACATTGCCAACTGGTGTAGCCGTCGAGATATCTTGTCTTGTCTCGGTCAACACTAGAAAAAAATCTAGCCTTGTCTCGGCTTACTGTTGCTCAACTTTTCTGAAGCTAACTAACTTTCCCCACACTGGCAAAAATGGCTCTGACTTGCTAAGTATTCCGGCCACCTCAGTTCCAGTCGAACGTCTGATTACCTGTACTTCTTTAACAATTCGGAAGCACAGAAACAAATCCAACTCAGAATCAGCTAGAAGTTTACTTTGTTTTAACTCATGGAGATCGTACGAAATAGCAAATGATCTTCAAAAAATTGCAGCAAAATATTCGAGTATTTGCTTCAGTATGGTATTGGTGATGACAATTAATAGCTTTCTAGGGATGTTGGTGAAACTAAAACTCACCACAGTTTTAAGTAAGGTCTGGGCCATTATGCCAGCCCCCCCCCCCCCCAATTAATTATTTGACTTTGCATTTTTAAATTAATTACTTTTAGTTAACATTTAATATGGAATCTCCGCAAACACCGATTTAAAACTTACTGCTGTGCATGACGGTCAGCCAATATTGAGTGACTTGCCACTCTTTGAGAGGTAAGAAGGGTTTCCTTAGTCTCTTCCTCCCCTCCACCCAACAATTGTGTAACCACTTCCTGTATCAACTGAGCATGCTTGGATGACTACTGCATGTTCAATAAATTTAATAAATTTAAAAAAATATTTTTTATTTAATTAATAAATAGAAGATGTGAATGAGCTGAAAAATAACCTGTGTTCCTGTTGCTTTCATTGATTTGTTACGTTACGTAACAAACATTTTACCCCATTCCCTCCCCCTCGTAACAATTCGTAACGCCACATCGGCCTCCCACCCTCCCCCACAAGCATTGCGTAATTTAGGAACGCTCCCTTACTGTGATGCGCCAATTAACCTTACTTGCCTTAGGCCGTGCAAACTTAAACATTTGGTTTACCCAGTTTAAAAATAGATTTCCAGTGGTAAGGACGAAACGAAAATTTCCAATGGTGAAAAAGCAAGACTGTAGGAATCCATTTGGCAATCCCCCCTAAAAAAATAGGTGTTGGAAATAAACAAATTGCACGTTTAAAAAAACCTAGACTTTAGGCCAGAAAAAATCTACCAAACTGACTCTTCAAGCTTTGAACTTCTCATCACTTAGAAAATATGTAGATCATTTACAATTTAAAAAAAAATTACGTCTCGTTCTTAAATTTCCAAATCAACCCATAAACCAACTTAACCCATAAATCAACATAAACAATGTTGATAACTTTCAACAGCACTACTCAAAGTTTTAATGCAGGACCAAAAAGTCAAAATTTCACACTAAAAACTCCTACAAAGTTTCTGCAATTGTCACTAATTGTTTTCCTCAGGCAGTCCAGAGACTTGCACTCACAAAACACCAGTTTGTTCACATTCCAGGAACTGCCGAAATTGCCAGACATTTGTAGGAGTTTTTAGTGTAAAATTTGGATTTTTGGTGCTGTGTTAAAACCGTGAATATTGTTGTCTTGAGTTTTCACCAAAGTAAACAAATCGATACGTCAGTTTTCCTTGTAATAACTTTCCAAGGCCTTATGTGGGATTTAGACAAAACCATGATGCCGACCCATACTAAGGCCAATTCTGCATGGCCTTAGTGTGTGTTGGCTTCATGGCTTCCATGGTGCGAGTTTTCAGATTCCATAAATTCACCATTATTGTAACCTACAATAACACAACCTAACTCTGCAGAAACGCGATCTACGATGCCCGTTTTTAGGTAGTTAGTAAGGCCAGCTGCAATCTTGTGCTGCTGAAATTAAATTACAGTAGACTCGCGATACAACGAAACTCCGTATAAGGAACTTTCCCTATAAGGAGCACTTTTTAACAATTTGGTTGGCCACCTTCTGTTAGCATGATAAAAAGACCTCTATATAAAAAATATCAATGTAATTAAGGAGCGCCATCAGAACTGATATACAAACCGTTGTGTCGACCAAGAAATCAATAAATTTATCAGACAACAAAAAATGCACACCTGAATCACAACCCAAAATTGAAAACTTCTTTCACCGAACAATGTAAAACTATAGTTCATGCACACTGTCCTTGCAGTACAATCAGAAAGCAGATATTGTTCGCTTTTATTTGTCACATTCTTACACTCTGTATAAGGAACTTTGTAACCACTTCACTAACAGTTGGCTGTAAAGGAACCTTTTATATTAAGAACTCTCTGTATAAAGAACCATTTTTTGGTGCTGTTAGATTGCTCATTATAAAGAGAGCCTACTAAACTAAATACATTTTGAATTTGTAATTGTATTACCTATGACCTATAATGCAGTTTAGGGGGTATTAGAAGTTAGTTGGCCTTGAAATTAGACTGTCAAAGTCAATCTTCCTTGATGCCTGAATAGCATCCTAAGTGCCCAACACAGCCACATGTTTCTCCAGCTTTGGAGCTCCTGAACGTATACGAAATCCACCATAATTTAATTGTATTACCTATGACCTATAATGCAGTTTAGGGGACATTAGAAGTTAGTTGACCTTGAAATTAGACTGTCAATCTTCTCTGATGCCTGAATAGCATCCTAAGTGCCCAACACAGCCACATGTTTCGCCAGCCTTGGAGCTTCTGAACTTATACGAAATTCACTAGACTGAAACTCCATTAGAACACAATCTAAACAATTTCATTACACTAAAAGGTGGTGATGTTTGCTGGTCAAATTGAATAACTTAGAATTTACCTTACATATGTTATTTACTTGAGCAACAGACACAAATAAACAAATGTATTTCGACGTATACAATTGACATTACGATACATAAATAAGAACAACAGATCGATGATGTCGTTTACACAAATCATAAGTTTAGCTTCACGCAATATACACAATTTTTGATAAATAAAGAGTGCTTCTCTCTCGAATAAGTGTATTCCTGCACATATCAACAAAGGTTCTTCATTGCATTAGTAGTATGTAATGTACATCTTTTTATGCTTTTCTTTCTCTCTTTAAATAAAATTAAACATTGTACACTATTGATTCAACTTTTTATCACAATTCCCTCCAAACAATTTACTTTTTCCCCAATTTTTTTTCAGTTAATTGCCTGTGGGCCAACTTAGTTAACAAAACAATGTAGTGAAAACAAGTTTACTTCACTTCAGTTGAAGTTTAAGAAATTGAATAACTGAATTTATTCACAAGCTCAACCCTACTGGGTCATCAGCCCGACAAATATGAAAACAAACTACGAAAAGAAGCAATAACGAAATACATTAATGTAAAACTAGTAAAAAAATTCTAATAACAAAACCACTGATTCACCCCGCAACACATTAACACACCAAATCACTGCAAAGGCTTACAGAAACCTGAGGCCCGTATTTTTGATACCACTGAAACCTGCCAGACTTAGAACAGAAAGTCAAAAGGCCTTAAAGAATGTGGGAAACTTACAATTGTCTTTGTCCAGATGGTAAGTGTCTGTGTGGTGGTGTGACATCGCCAATTGTCTTTCCATTGTTGTTGTAGCAGTGAAATAACTCAAAAAAGGGTTTCACGCTGCTATTCTTGTATGTAGGCTACTTCTGAGAATTATTAAGTCTACCTTGTTAATAAATACCAAAAAAGTTGAATTTTCTTTTTCTCTCCTTTTTTCCATTTTTTGTATAACTCCTACGGCTGTACCGATACCACTTCTACCAATCCGATGCAGATACCGATCCGATACCGCATGAT
The DNA here is from genome assembly GCA_023313725.1 of Lithobius niger. NCBI lineage: Eukaryota > Metazoa > Arthropoda > Chilopoda > Lithobiomorpha > Lithobiidae > Lithobius > Lithobius niger. The sequence continues at coordinate 15,854 of JAHWFP010182778.1, forward strand.
ACCTGTTAAACCGATACCGATGCCGATACTGATTTAATTCAAGACGAGACTTCTGTTCAGACGAGCACTGTCATTTTTGGAATCGTGACCGTCTGAAGGCAGGGAACACAAAGTTCTCGATGCAGATAATGATTTTATTCAGGATGAAACTTTGTGTTGCACTTCGATTTCCAGAACTGTGGCAGACAGCAGGCAGGAAACATGAAACTCTACATCATCAAGGGTGAAATGTGGTATCTGCAAAGGAATCTATAAGAAATACCGATTCCGATACAATGAATATCTGCAGATTTATCGATACGGTATCTGCATCTGTACAGCCTTAATAACTCCCTTTCAGTTCAGGAAAGAAAAATTTCATGTTTAATTAAAAAAGCTTAATAAAATAAGGTTGAAAATAAAATGTAAAATTATTTCTGTATCCAGTTTTTTAAAAATGTAACTCATAAAAATACTACCAAGACATTCCTCAGTGCTGAACACAGTTTAAAACTTTCATTAAAACTTTCAGTTAGCATTTCTCTTTAAAGGCAAAGAATGCAAATACTGAGACAAACAGCTTGGTCATAAAATTACTGACAGTTTTGCCTGCACAACTGTAGTTAAGGCAAGTAACATGCAAAGATTGTTTAACATTTAACAGGAGTAAAGGACATACTGCTAAAATAGGTCTCGTAACATTTACATAGCTTAAGAGTGAATGTAACAAAATCGTGTCTCATGAAGTAAAAAGTAGGAAAATGAACGCCTTTGCAACATTTAGACACATTTGGACTAACGTTGAAAAACTGGCTACACATGGAGCCATGTACCTTTAATTGTCAGCTACCAGAAAGACAATTGTATGGCTTTGAATCATTAAAATGTGAGGTTTTGCGTACAATGGAATTAAAAATAAAGCTGAGCTCTATAAAATGCCACAGTTCATAGTTAACTTTTTAAACTGTTAATTTAAAATTAAATACTGGACCAAATTCAAAACCTGTAATACCGAAGATAACGTCTGTGCTGCAGCTTGAGTCACATTGTTAAGCTGTATTGTTAATTAAAATAACAAGTTCATATCCCGTAACGACGAACATACAATATCCCTTCCAAACTGGGGAAAAAGTTTGGATTTGCCGCAGGCCAAGCCTGACCTTTCACACTGAATTCCGACTCGGGTCTGGGCCCGACACCCGACTTTCAAGTCCTGCTCGAAGTCGGGAGTTGAGACGCTGACTCCGACCCCGTTTTATAAAGTGGAAAGGGTCGGTCTGCGGGCCCGCACTTTAGGGAAACATTTTAACGCTTGGAGCGTTGCTAAGCAATAGCGAGATAAAGGGATAGCAATAGGCGGGAAAGGGAGGGGAGAAAGGAACAATGATAGCGCCAAACATGTTGTAGCGAGAGATAGATTAACTAAAGTCCGGACCTTGAACGCGATGCCGGGTTTCAGTATGGGAAGGGGTCTGCAAGGAAGGGTGTCGGGCTTTGCCTGTGGGTACAAGTTGGGCCCAATCACCAAAGGTCAATTTTGGGGTCCAGTGTGGAGGTGGCATAATTTTTAAGATATTTTATTTATGCATCAAGCTATGATAGGAGCCATTTGTTGTCCATAGGTAGTTGGTTTCATGAGTGTCATGAGTCCTTTTCAACTGCTGGCATTTGATGCAAATGCCCACCATAGCAATACATTGTAGTTGTCACTTCATTAACTGGATTATGAGCTTGCAAATGAGTTCAGGGTGGAAAGACGAATTGCACATGCGATAAGAAAATTGACATCTCTTCCAACCAAAAATGTCTGCACCTTCAACAATACATATAATGAACAATATCTGCCTAACTCTCCAAACTCCACAAAATTATTCCTCTACCGCTCACAGTCGTAAGTTCACATTCCCTCTGACAATGAGCCGTGCTCATCAAGCAAAATTAAATCCAAGAGGCAAAACTGCCTGTAGTGAATTATGCAACCAATAATCTCAACACTCATTCTTGGAAAGATTCAGAAATTTGTTGGGTTTTAACCAAGGAATACGAATTGAGCTTGATTTATTGCTATTTCTGGAACCATTTCATTGCAAAATCTTTTTTCAATAGTGTTCTACAATCAAGCAAAAAACCGATGAGCATTTAATATTTTTTTTGTATTTCCTTGTACTTCTTTGCTTTGCATGACCTGAATTATTCTACATCTGAACAACCTTTGGTCTCAATTAATCAGGAGAATTGAGGTCACTGTTCCCTTACACATTTCCCTTACACCTAGACATTTAGGATTTGTTGGCATTATAGACATCCTCCATCCCTCTTAAGACAAAAATACTTTTTTTGGCGGGAAGGGAGGGATATTCCGTAAGCTTGGCAGTATTACTTATACCAAGCAAGAGATAGGGGTATAGTGAGATTTCTCATGCTTGCTTATACCATTGAGAAATGCTTATATCATTGTCACTAGGTCGAAGCTTTTCTGAATGTTTTTTTCTTGAGCTAGCCACTTAAAAGGCTTCTGTCCAATCCCGCTTATTACTCATCCACTTGGACCCAATTGTTTTTCCTATCCTATTGGTAATATATAACGATAGCTCCACCAAGCTATTAGGAAATCTGAACCGTACGAAAGCAAAAATGTTACCAAGAAATAATAATCGCCTTACGTAAATCTGGAATTAAGGAAGGCGTATCCACGAAGAAATTACCAAAGAGGTGAGCATCCCTACATTACGTCCGACTTAGGCTTGTAATGCTCGACACCTCACATCAAACTGTTTATAAAAATGTTGAAATGTATTAAAAATCTCTTTTGCAAATAGCAATTTAAAAACCTTCGTTCAACTCCTGACAAGATAAAACTGATAATTGCAACAACACATTTCGAAACAATGTGTGACCCTTCTTGACTTAAAATTATCACAGTAAAATAAAATTAGGGTTTGTATCATCCCCCAACGTATGGCATGGCATACCAAAAGATTACATCCTTGTAGTCTTACGCTCATTGTAGTCAGCGTTCAATACTTTACCATTCTGCAACATGGTACTTAATAGCACTACGTAATTACTGCAGCTACCCAACGGTTGGTGGGTTTAATTTATAACCTTTGGTAGGACAATCGGTGGAAAATTTAACACACACTATTTTGTGTGTCGTCATTGTGGCAACAAATCCAGCATCTTTTGCATGAAGTCGGCCAGAACACTACCCGAAGAATCTTCCGAAGAGCTCGAAGACGAAGTCGATGAAGACTTGGCTGGCTTACGGTTAGACGATGCTGATGAGGCTGCTTTCTTGCGATTCGAAACTTGAGTTCTTCTAGCTCCATTGTTGACTTCACACGGCATGTTGGCGTTGGCTGTCCGTACATCACCCGACTCCAAGAGTTCATCAACACAAAAGAAGGATCTGTAGAGGTAAAAGTGATTATGGGATGAACGCATCTGCTCAAGTCTTGCGTTTCATCGTGTGGTTAAACAAAGCAGTCACAAAATATCGGTTGTAAATATTTTTAAGCTCCAGAACCATCTTACCGGAAATGTGTCTCCAGGCACTCGATCTGAATGTTGGCTACGTGCACCTGTGGTTTGCCTCCTCCTAAAACTCGTAGGGTCAGTTGGTTCAGCATGCTGTTGGATGGTGTCCATTTTATAGCTACTCGTTCAACCATGCCACCATCTCGGGAGCCAACCACAAAAGAGTAAGTAGATGCCGGTTGGAACATCATGTCACTAGAAGACACCAAACCAATTAAATACTATTTTATACGTCCACCATCAAAGGTAGTCGAACTATGATCAGTGAAATGCTATGATTAAATTCCAAGTGAGACTATACCTAAGACAGTTTTCAATTTTTTTTCCTAAGAAGGTTGCACCCCCAACCCATATAAACTAGCTTAGATTGGAGCTTGATCTTGAAATTCAAACTGTTCAGCAGAGCAATGAAGAACTTACTCCTTGTTGAGAACTGTTCTCCTTGTGAAGCCATACGCCCCAGTCATCGTCACCTGGAACCGCCCAAATTGCTCACTCAAGTCCAGGTTGTCAGCCAAAGAAACAGTGACCCGATGATGGTAACCTAACAGACAATAACAGGGCAACAACTTTCATTAAACCCAAACTTTCCATACCAATTGTGAGAACAGAGAAGCGGCATATTTTATACAATTTCTTTTGGCGTATCCATCTCTTGAATGTGATACGATTTCTTGACTACGAGTCGACGGGTTTTTAAAAAGCCGTTATCACTTCTCTGCCCAAAACATAATCATAACACATCCTCGGATTGAATAATCTGAATGCCACATTTATAAGCGACTAGCACAAATATCAACCCAAATGAACACCACATACAGCAATGAATCCTGTCACGGAGCGGACATTCTGCTTTAATATTGTTCATGGTGGCGAGCGGTGGCAGCACAATTCAGCCTAGCTGATCTGATCGGCGCCTAGAAAGGGGGAAGTTCACCAGACCTGCAGTTTAGAGTAGTGTGAAAAACTACCAGGCTCCTTTAACAGCTATGGGATATATTCTGGCCCATTCAAAACATTCTCTCAGCCTTTACCATGATCAGAGGTTTCCCCTAGTTGGAATCTCTGGGTGAATTCTCGGTTCAATATTGAGCCAGTTCATCTATATGAGCATTAGTTTGCTTCGGATGACTAAGGCTCAAAGATATTTTTTTTTAAAGTTGTGTGCCAGAAGGTGTCTACATTTCTTTTAAACGATGGCACCGCACAGCAAAAGTAAGTGTGCTTCTTTTGCAATTATTTTTTAATTGGTTGTTAAGGTAAGACATTAAAAAATAATCGGCCAACTTCCTCCCTTCTGCTAACGAACGGTTTTTGCACTCTCCTCTAACAGCTCTGCAAACATACTCGGCCTACGAAGCCAGGGTAATAAAAAATACAAACTGCAGGCTAATGATGTCTTAAAGTGAACATAGCTAAATGGCTGTTTCTTCGGCAATTTAATTTTTGCAAAGTTAATTTTCATGTTAATTGCCTACGTGACTAGAAATTTAAGAGGACTGTGCTAAGTAAAACTAGCACATAAAAATATAATAAAACTAATAAAACTAGCACATGAAATGTAATAAAACGGGCAATTAAATTTTTTTTAAAGTGAATTCTTTTGAAGCATTCATGTTTGTGCGGCAGAACCGTTTCAAGCATGTAGTATGAGCAGATTCAAACTTGTAACCTTTCCTTCCCTAAAAGAAGGATCAGAAACCTAGAATTTAGTCTCTCATACTAACTTAAACAGTACGTATGGTAGGGACTTGGCACGGTGTCCTTTTCAGTTGCTGAAAAGTTCTACGAGTTATAAAAGTTATACGAGTTCTACGCAACCAAAGTGAGCCATGAATTAGATTACACGAAAACTGTTCATTCAACAGTGTCAATTATAGAAGATGTGGAAGAGAGACAAAGGACAAGGGGATTTGACAAAAAATGTAGATATACTGCTTCGTAGCTTACTGAAGCTAACTCAGTTTTGTGCTTGTTGAGTTAAACACGAGCACATTGCATCCTACAACTTAGCAAACTTTCCGAAGGGTAAGTAATTAGTCAGGCAAAAAAATAAAAATGACTATCCATCAAACCTCTTACATGTAGCAGATATTTGAAATTCCAATACAGGTGACGGTAAAGTAATTAGCAGATATGTGAATGTATGATTAGGGTACGTTAACTCTTGTATTTGCTTTCCAAAAAGTCAGGAAGAACTCTTAAGCATGTGAAATGTAGGCATTTCTTCGTTGTTGAATTTTTGTTGTGTTTTGTTGGATGCAGGCTACTCCATTTCTTTAGCATTGATACACAGCCCAGGTCAATCGCTGTTTCATCCTTAGGCTTTGGGCTCTTGCGTAGGCATACATGCCTATACCATAGGTATCCAGACTGGCAACAGTTGGCTCTTCAGGAAGAACTGAAGGTTTTTTAAAAATTTGTAACGGGTACAAAATCAGATATTTGTATTAATTTTTTTTAATTCCATTAAGAACGTACCTTTCGTCGTGTCAAACTTTCAAAGTTAGTTTCTATGATTTTCAATCCTTCAACAGGCGACATTGTTAATGGATGCTTCATGTGATGCAAAAGAAATATGACAAGTGACTAGAATCAACAGCCTGCGTGGGACGTCTGGGGAAAAAAAACTTGAAAAAAAATTGCCCCTTCCCCCTCCTCCTCCTATCCAAACCCTTTGGCCCTGGTTGCGATTCCCCCTAGCAACTCGGCCCAATCTGTCCCTGCTGTACCAATGGCTATAATATTCGTATTCAGACAGTTAATGCAAGATCAACAATGCAAACGTAAACTTCATCGACATACAATTAGTACTCACGACAGTACGGAGAAGCACCTCCTGTTTGAAGATACATGCGCACAGGAGAACGATTAACACTAGTAGATCCATTGAACCACAGCACAGAATGGTAACCAAGTGGGGCACAACGTTCCATATTCATTCCACACTCGAAACATCCGCCACGTTCAAATTCATCGTATGAAGCACACTGGACACCCAGAAAGGGACATGGGGGATGGATGGATTCGGCAAAGTATTCATGTGCTCGAACATGATTACAGCCGATGTAGTTTCGCACACCTAAAACAAAAGTAGACCATTCAGCAAAAAAATCACCAAATTGATATAAATGAGATCTTTAGGTGATCCAGGTTATCCAATAAAACATATAATCTAAACTTAAAACTTCTTGTACCATAAAAAAAATTATAAAAAAAAACAAGACAAACATGGAATATTAGATCACTACTCACTAGTACATTTATAGTAGGCTCTTAGCTAGGCTAAATATTGTTTAGTATGCAAGTTTGGAAATTTAAGCCTGCACTTACCGCCAAATAGGTCGCCATTTTCCCTACCAATGGACTGAATAATGTTATCATGGCAACCGGGTTGTTTAAGGCCACCGTTTGGATAGAAGTCGACATGACCGCAAGCTGAGCCCATCCCAAAACCTAAAAGGTATAAAATAGATATGTATGAAGTCTTAATCCAGGATACAAAGGAAACAGCAAGTTCAACCGACATTCTAGTTACAAATGTTAACAACGAAAAGGCAAAATATACAAATCACATAAGAAAAAAGGTGTCTCACCGCCTTGAAAAATAGAAGCCACATCGGTATGGATTACATCTACAAAGATTGCATCAGTAGGATCTAGACGGACGACAGGATGAGTGCTTTCAAAGTATGGTTGGGCCGGATCCAGTCCTGAAAACGAACGAACACGTGCACAAACACACATATGCGCAGAAGGTTAATAGATGGCAAAACGGAACGAAAACTGTTGTATCTCTTACTACACCATGGAAATAAATATCCTAAATTAAGCTTTTCTGCTAGCATTACCAATAATCTGTGATCTACGGCATGGGCAAGACGCAATGTCGAGTTAGCTGCAGCCCTCTAACACAGCTCAGACTACGAAAGGGGTTTACAGCTTACTTGACACGTTAAATCACAAAAGGCAACCTTGCATTCAATTTGAAACATCCTTAACCCATAACCGCCTGAAAATACTTTCAGACCCTTTTTTTTAGACTCCATATGGTACTCGGATTCGAACCGGCATTCTCTTGGTTTGGAGCCGACGACGCTGACCACTGGGCTGTGACTGCTCGCTTTGTTCGGGGACCCCTCACAAAGCTGGCGCTGGGACTTAGTTTTATACGTTGAAGGCGTACGTTCGTATCTAGGCGGTTATGGGTTAATAATTTCATCCTGTAGTACCATCCTTTTCAGAATTCTGCACTTATTTCAGTCTTTTTATTGTACACCATTTTCATAAAACTATGTTTGTTGGGAAAAGTATTCTAGACTACACAATATACAACAGCTTTTGTAACATCTAGAAATGAAAATCTGTCTTAACTGTCTTACACATGAGTCACAGTGTAATCAGTGTTCTGTGGTGAACTAGTTGCTCTTTGACCTTTTTCTAATGCCACGTTTTAATGGAGCAGGGACAGTGTGTATGAGGAACATTCCAAGAAGAACAGGGGTCAAGCCCCCGAGTTGGCACCAGTTGTATAAAGGACATTACCGGTATGGGGAAAATGTCTCTACACAGAAAATGCCTAAATATTGACTTGAATTTGCTTAATTTGGGGAGCACACTGAAAGTGGGTTGGATGTCGAGAGCAGGAGTGCATATGCAGGAGGAGGGAGCACGTATGTGCGTGCGTTACCCCCCTTGGTTAATAATCAGAAGAGATGATTGTGAATTGCTCCAAAACAGTTGCACAAGAGTGCAGATTAGACTAGATCTCGAGTCAAAGGTATGCTACGCATGCAGATAAAATAGTTACGGGTTTTCAAAATGGAAGGCAGTTGGGGCAATCATCATTATAATGTGACCACAAAACATGGTGGTTTCTTACTCGGTGCAC
>JAHWFP010182781.1:0-20039 GCA_023313725.1 Lithobius niger
GCGAGTCTGGTTGGGTACCGATGTTGGGTCGGTTGGGTTGGAGGGGCAGGAGGAGGGGGAGGTGGCGGTGGAGGAATACATAGTGCAGGTGGAGGTATGGTTGAAGAGTGGGAGCGGTTCCTTAGTCGGGCCCGCAGATTAGGGAGGTTGCGGAAGTAGCACTCGATTCCGTGAGCCTGGAGTATTTTCTTCACTCTCTCGCTTCTTCCCAGGTGGTAGGTGATGACCTCTTGGGGTTCAGTGGTTACAGGTTTCTGTCCAGGTTTTGGCATTGTGGGGGCTTTCCAGCGTCTTGCTTTCGCGATGGCTTGGTTGATCAGTCTCCCTGGGTAACCTAACCTAAGGAACTTGAGTTTAGTATGCTGGAAGTGTGTCTCGGCTACTGCGTTAATCCTCTTTTCACGATTTCTTTAGCCAGAGTGAAATGAGCCTGTCGGCTTTCAACAAATGTTAAAAGTGCTTCTCTCGTTGATATGTGTCGAATTTGGTGGAGAAGTATTCTGGCAATTCAAAGGAGCGCCCATGGACTACTCAAGCTCTCCAATCATAGCCGAAATTGTCATGCAACATCTCGATGCCTTCATTTGTTCTAATGTGCTAGCGAGTAAGTTCTGGAAAAGATTTGTTGACGATGTGGGAGCAGTGGTAAAGAGCAGTGACTTAAAAAGAGTGTATGAAAAATTGAATGGATGGCACCCTGATCTCTCGTTCACTCTTGAGGAAGAAAAAGAAGGGTCCCTTCCATTTTTAGATGTCCTGATTACAAGAACAGATTGTGGAAAAGTTACTTACCAACCGTACCGAAAACCAACAGCTTCGCAGAGGGGCATTTCGTATTCCTCTGGGCACCCCAAGGAACAACTTAAAGCCATATCCCAGAATGAATTCTCTCGTCTCTTCAGAAACTCTAGTGATGAAAGGATGGCCGCGCCACATATTCAGGAAGCAAAAGGAAGATTTATCCAACTAGGCTACCCAGGAGGTCTCCTGAATGCGCAAATTCAAAAAGCCAGAGGAATCGCAAAAAACAAACAAGCAAATGAAAAAGAGCAAAAAAGTGAAAGTGAAATGGTGCAGAAGAGAAGAGTGGGGTTGACCTATTTGAGAGGAGTAAGCGATAAAGTCAAGAACTTGATCTCCAAAAAAGGATTTACCACCTTCTTTAGGAAGAGCGCGAATCTTAAGTCACTTGTGATGAGAGGCAGAAAAACTCAAACTGAGAATATAAGTGCTGAACGAGAAACACAAAAAATGAGAGACGAGCAGTCCATGGGAGAAGTAGCTAATACCAGAGAAGGTGTGTATCGTGTCCCATACAATGGGTGCAGTGCTGTATACATCGGTGTAACAAGAAAAGGAGTAAAAACGAGAATTGGCCAACACATGAGTGACACCACGAATAAAATGAACGACAACAGCATTGCACTCCATTGCATGAGCACTGAACACAGCATTGGATGGAACAAAACAGAAACGCTCATCAGCTCTAACACTGCGAGTGACACCCACCTTAGGTGCCTTGAGTCTATCGCCATCCAACACCACAGAAGACATTCTGTTCCACTGATGAACACCCAAGTGCCATCAAACCCGCATATTATGCACCTAGTGGGTAAAGGTCTTGATTCCCTGCTCCAGCGCAAGTGGATGGTAACGAGTGAACCGGAAGCGCAAGAAAGCAGCATCGTTGTAAATACCGGAGGCCACAACGTTTTTCAAAATGGCTGCCGTGTTCAAAAGACCAGCAAAAGAGATGTAGAAAAGCCAATTTACCAGTTGTCACTTCACTGTAACTTGCGTATCTCAGTTGACACTTCGTAAATATATAGATCAGTGGTCCAATAAAACTACTTCCTGTTGGCACTCAACATGGCTTCTAAGATGGTAGTCTTGTTGTCCATCATTGTGTCTACTTAAATCTGCCTCTTGCTAATATAATGCCAGGCCATCTAACACATTACAGGTCCCAATCGATTTTGTGCTTAGTACTCATGCGGTGGGTGGCGAAGCTGTTTGCTTCATACTCGTTTCTTACGTCAGCCATATGTTGTTTCACTCGAGTGTGGATTCCTTTTCGTGTTTCTCCTACACAAACTGCTTCGCACATTAACTGCATAAACTGCTTTGCTCTTGTTTTTGAATTTGAGCGTTACAATTGTGATCGATTGATTTCGAACATTCAAAGTAGAAGATGGTTCATTTTTTCTCTGGTATATGAATAGCTAAATGGCATTAATGCCCTCAACTACAACACTCGGCTTGGCGGCCTCTAAGCATATGTCATGTACACTTACCCAATATTTGTACAATCGCTGTACGGTCAGTCTGTCCTTCCGTTCCACTGTAGTACTGGAAGTCCGGCACTGAATTCTGGAGTCGATAGTCACTGGCGGTCTAATCCACTGGGACCTTGGGGAAATCACACACAAAATCCTCGGCTTGGCTGCACGGAGAGCAGGTTCCCTCACGGGCCTCCTCTCCTACAGCATCGGTTGGGGTCGAGACGGCTCTCGGCTGGAGGACGTCTACTGGAAGCGGCAGCTGTTGCTTCCTGACGCCGGCAGTTGTTGGAGCTGCTGGGCGGTGGTTGTACTATTTTTTTTGCTTTAGTACGACATCTGCTTCGTGACTTTTAATAACGTAGTCACAGGCATCTACTTCGTGGCCATGTTTACGGGACCACAGTCGTCTAGATGGAAGTGGCTTGCATCCTTCTAGGTTTTCGGGTTGCGAGTATGGCAGGGGAGAAACGCTTGACGGGAACAGCACCTGTTCATCCCACCACTGCCACCAGTTGTAACAGCGGACGCCACGACGGCTTAGGAGCTTGTAACGTCCCCGGTTTCCCTGGTGTACATGGAGTCTCAGTAAGGTTCTACGGTGTTTACGACGACTTTTACGGCATAAGCACAACTTTGGGCTACCATCCCAGCATGGGGGATGGAGCGCCGGGTCCTAATTAAAGGAGCCTAACCTTAATACTGTTGGTAATCACTGCCACCAACGGTGGATTTAACTGTTTAAAATAGCTAAAATTAATGATGGGCTACATATTTATTTTACACTAAATCAATTAATCAATCTAGCAAACGAACTGAAGCTTAAAACTCCTGGTTTTATTTTGGCCAACAGAGAATAAAAGAACACTTTACGTCGTAGTTTGCTTCGAAAAGCTTTTGAATACAAGTTATTTAAAAGCAACAAGTTTTGAATATACAACTTTAGTAATTCACAAGAATTCAGACGAACAACACTTGTGTTTGAATGAAGTTAAATTTTCACATTAGAAAAAGTAATACTAGGTGCTCCCGGAGACACCCGCAACACTAGACAGCCGCAACTGATTATAGTCTATCTGACAGTATGTTTCATACACGATCAACCGTCCACAGTTATGTTTCTATGTTTTCCAACTACAAAAGATCAACCTCCCTTAGTTCTCGCAGAAACTGTTCTAAGAAATAAAAAGCCCGGCAATTTTATACTTGGGCATCAGTATGTTTCTTTCGACTTCCACAAAGATCAAACCGTCAATTTAAATTAAAAATCCATTTAAAGTAAACTAGAAAAATTGGTTTTTAGGAAGAGTACCACTCTTACGTTATGGAGTGAGAGAACCTAACATGCCACTTAAGGCGTCACCACCATAAATTTCTCTAAGCTAGAGGTTATGCTTAAACTTTTAAACTATAAATTTAGACTGGGGGGGGGGTCCTAAATTAAACTTTCAAAAGCTACAATAAACCTACAAACCACTACCTTTTTGCCCGGCATGGCATCCTACGGACATGGCGTCTCCACTCCCAACTGGCGTGACCTTTCTAGCTTGAGAGATCTCTGTGAGCTGTACTGTGGATGCTTTGGGCTGGGGGGTTTTTATGCTAGAGACCGGAAGTTCGTGTGGACGGGCGAGAGATCTGCAGGGGTCGGATTGGCTGAGGGCCATGAGAACAATGGAAAGTGGGAGGAGAAGTCGGTTGAACAAAGGGACTGGGTGCAGAGCCATTTGAAGGAGTAAGGACATGTAAAGATAGGCCAATTTGAGTTTTACTCAAATGAACTTTGGGAAATAGGCCTTTACTTTGAAATATTGACTATGGAATAAATATTTACATGTTTGCAACGTGAGTAGGCTCTGGTTAAAGCTTAAGACTTGGGTTTGGGTAAAGCATAAAGCTGAAAAATCACCTTATATCAACGCTTATTTTCACAATCACACGAAAAAACAACAAATTTCGCAAATTTTCGATAGTCAGCAGTCCTGGAGGTGGAATGGCTCAGGCGACTATCATCTTCACGCTCCACAACAACACAGATCACTACTTCGTAACTACACGTGGGATCCGGATTCCCGGATTCGACTTCAACAGATTGCAATCAGAAGGCCAACCATAGTACCAGCTAACCTAACATGGGGACAGATTGAATCTCTAAGGAAGTTGCAGATGAGGAATGACTTGAGAATTTTAAGAGCTGATAAAGCAAATGTTACGGTGGTCGTTGACAGACTGATGCACGATGAGCAATTTTTGACCGACATCCAAACTTATGGAATGTATGAAAAAACCGAGAAAGCACTGGGAAACCGGCCCACGAGGGATGTGACATGAAGTTTGACGAGACTGGTTGACGAGGGATTTCTGACGAAAGAAGAGAAAGAAGAACTCCTACCAAAGCTCCCGCAAAAGTTGCCGCATATTTTTTGCCGTAAAATTGCCGTAAAATTGCACAAGGAGGGTAAGCCACTCAAGACTTATTACATCTGCGAAAGGAGGACCGTGCCAGAAACTGGATTGGCTTTTAGCAGAGAGGTTAAAGAAGTATGTGGTTTCTAATAGTTGCATAAAAAGGACTACTGACCTTCTGAATGAGATTGACAACTTTAAGTTGGAGGGCGACGAAATCTTGGTCTCGTTTGACGTAGAACAACTTTTTCCTAGCCTCACTCATGTTTTAATTTTAAGGATGTTTGATCTCTCGGCCAAGAAAGCTAAAATAAAACGGAATGAGTACGAAAAAGACAGAGCTCTCCTGAAGGCCCTCCTGTCCCACATTTATGTTGAATACGAGGGAATAACTTTCTGTCAAGTCAAGGAAGCCCCCATGGGGTACTCGAGCTCACCAGTGATCTCGGAAATAGTTTTACAACATCTCGATTGCTTCGTCAAAATTTTTTTCCCAGAACTAAAACTGTGGAAAAGATTTGTGGGTGATGCCCTCACCATCCTCAAGAGAGGCCAATCAGACAACGTGCAGCGTGTCCTTAATGCATGGACGGAAGAAATTAACGTGACGTATGAAGAGGAAAAGGAAGAAAGATTGCCGTTTTTGGATGTGTTGCTGGAAAGGAATGCAGATGGAAGGATCTGGTATCAGCCCTATCGAAAGCCAACAACATCAGGCAGAGGAATTCCATACACATCTGGACACCCCAAAAGCCAGCTTAGAGCAATAGCACAGAACGAGTTTTCAGAGTGGTGCAGAATTCGAGAGATCTGAGAACAGCGTAGAGCCACCTAAGCGAAGCAAAAGGCAGGTTTGTCAAGTTAGGCTATCCACCTTGCTGCCTAAACAGATTGATTCAAAAAGCAGTGGTAGTAGAAAAGGAAAGAAAAGAAAGAAAAGCTAAAAACCAAGAAGAAGGGATAGAAGAGGAAAAGAAGAGGGAGATGGAAAGTGTGAAGGAAGAAAAAGGACAACCGAGAATTGCCCTAACCTACATGAATGAAAGTAAGGACATGGTGCAGCGAGTACTGCTGAAAACTGGGTTTGATTCTTACATCAAGAATAGCAAAGGGCTAAAAGACCGCCTTATGAAACGAAGGAATCAATCTGGACAGAACATGAGAAAATAGAATGAAGTGCAAGAAGCGGAAGATAATATCCTGGAAAAAATCCGAAACACAAATGAAGGAGTGTACCGAATTCCATGTGGTGACTGTAGTGCAGTCTACGTTGGTGAGACAAGGAAAGGAATTAGGGCCCGTGTCAAACAGCACATGGCCGATGCTAGGAATAAAGTTAGAACGAACAGCATTGCAGTCCACCGCATGGAAACTCGGCACACTATAGACTGGGAAGGAACATAAACGCTCCTAGTCTCAAATTCGAGAAGTGATATACATCTGAGAAGTCTTGAATCCCTGGCTATTCAACACCACAACCGAGAGAAGGCTGTGCTGATGAATATCCAGGGACCCTCAAACCCTGGAATTCAGTTTCTAATGCGTGGAGAACTCGATCGCCGGCTGCGTAAGAAATGGGCGACAAACCCAACGAATAACAGCAACTGCGCTCCAGATTCACAACGTGCCCAACAAATACCAGAGGCCGCGCCCAATATTCGAAGCAGACGAACGGTCGATACGAAATAGTTATCTGTGTTGTTGTGGAGCCTGAAGATGATAGTCGCCTGAGCCATTCCACCTTCCAGGACTGCTGACTATCTAAAATCCGCGGAAATTTGTTTTTTCGTGTGATTGTGAAAATAAGCGTTGATATAAGGTGATTTTTCAACTTTAAAATGAATTTTCACAGCAGACCATGTGCCATTTTCAAATGCATAAAGCATTACTATTACATTTTATAAGCTTTAACTGAAAACTGCAGTGTTATACACCACAACTAGTTTTGGCTGGGGGGGATTGAGGATTCGAAGTTTTATGCACAGTTTGACTTTCGGATTGCTTTGGAACAGATCTTTTATAAATATCTTTTGGTTTTAATAGAAGAACAAGCTAGCGGTAGCATTCGGATGAGTCCAGTCGGATTTAGAGGAGAACTAAAACAAACATATATACACTAAAATTTGTGTTCGGTAGAATACCGATGTCGAATTACTTCGGACTAATGGTAGCGTTTCTGGGGGTAAGAGATTACTATAAAAGTATAAATATGGTTAAACAATCTAGCTCAGTTGGATGCTATAACGCATTAAGTCAATTGGAAAGTTTAATGTGAAAGTTAAAAGACAAAAATCGATCGTTGTGGAAATTTTTCATAAGGATTGCGGCCGACAAACAAAATAAAAAATATCACACTTGAAATGGTTGTCTGTACATGTATGCGAGGTTAGTACCATAAACGGAAGCCCCTCCTAAACTACAACTAAGCTAGTGTTTTGGGGCTTTTTGCCCTAAAATAGAAAAGACAAAATCAAAATACACGAGTACACGTCTTCAATAATGGCGGCCATGATGAAGGAGCGCCGCGGTTGGTTTTGGACGATTTTCAAATGTAGTGTTGTGGATCTTCTGGATGGAAAGTTCGGATTTGGGCTTCCCCAAGAGGTAGGTATTATTGCAGGCTGTTAAGTGGTTTAGAGTTTGACCGATTCTGGCCATTATTAAAAAAACGGTGAGATTTACACAATCGAGGCATTTCGGCGCTCAAAGAAAAAAATTTGCTCGTTTGGCAAAACGAGTGTTTTTCGGCGGTCGACGTTTACAATGACAAGGGCGAAACGAATACGGTTTCAGCAAGCGAAAGAGCAGAAACGTCTGCTTGTTTGGGGCTCCAGTCAACTGAATGGTCGACACCCATGCCCAGGACAATTTTTACCAACTGATCATTTAATATCAATTAAATGAAACCGTATTCGTTTCACCCTTGTCATTTGCCCTAGCAAGCGTAGCCTAGCTCTCCTCCACAAAGTATTCTCTACTGACGAGCCCAAACAATGGTGAAACAGTCTGTCTAGAGATCTTTGAGGGTGAGAGCTAATTGATATTAAACGATCAATTGGTAAAAATTGTCCTGGGCGTGACTATCAACCATTTAGTTGAATGGAGCCCCGTTTCTGCCCTTTCGCTTGCTGAAACCGTATTAGTTTCGCCCTTGACAACCGATCTCGCGAAACAACTTGCTTAATTGTGAAAATCTAACTGCTACACAAATACAGGCAGCCACAAGTGACAATTTTGAATATCCAGCAGTATATAAGTCCTCCACAAAAAACTGATGACCCAACATTTTCTAGTTAGCACAACTCAAAATCGGGAGAGGACAGTAATCATCGTTTCATTAGCTTTCTGTCTTCTTCTGATTCTGAGGGGCGCTAACTAGAAAAGTTGGACTTGGTCGTCAGTTTTTTGTGGACCATCCTGTACAGAGGCCACAAGCGGTAAATTTGAATTTTCAACAGCAAACAGATAATTGTGCTGTAGGAAGCAGAAAGAAGGTTACAAAGACTGCCTGAAGAAGACAAACCTGTGGTAGCTTTAGAAGTTTACATACAGGGTGGTCTATAAAAAACCTGACGAGGAAAATTTTTCTTATCAAAACTTTTTTGTCAGCACCAAAGTCCAAACTTTTTTGTTACCCTCCGGAACCGTAAAGGACCAGATGATGTCTAATACAATGGGTAGTTTTGAAAGTCCCTTTATGGTTCTGGAGGTTCTAACAAAATGTTGCTCATCAGTTTTTTATGGACCACCCTGTATTGTGACTTTAGAAAACTGTAGTGGTATGTTGAACATTCGCAGTGCCAGTTTTTGTGCTATCTTTTTGAAAATATAGCGTACTTAGTGTTCAATCATGTATTAATTTACGACTTACGCTTTATCATCAATAGGAGGTGGATTTGATTGATCTGACAAAAACATGTCATGTGTTCGCTTTAAGGAGCGAAACACAAGGGTGTGGACAGAATGCTTCTGAACCTCTTGCACAAAAGAATGCTTCTGGACTTCCTGTACAAATGAATGAGAAATTTGATTAGTTTTGCTACAAAAATGAAACAAAATTTTGCTATGTGAATGATATTGGAAAGTAGTAAGCATTCTCATGGCAAATTACAGCATTTTAGTATGCTTTTGACAACTTGGAAGTTTCAGATTCTGCTTCTGAACAGCACATTTCTGGCTGGATTCACTAGCGGTTTTTTTTTAAACAAAAATCTTTCACCTTCTTTAGGCGCAGGGTGCACGAGCACTACATGTACAACACAAAGTTTTGAAAAATGCGCTGCAGGAGCCAACTGTCAATTATGTTGACCGTGGCTCCTCTCACCACTTTCCTTCCCTTGATGGAGGAAGGAAGGATTTCCACTTATAAGTGAAACCAAAGATCAGCGCAGGTGTGGTTATCTTTGAGTTTCTCTTGTGTGCTGGTTCTTGAATATTCATCAGCTCCATGTTGTTTTGAAGGTGTTGAATTGCCAAGCCAAGCCTCCCATGGCCCACAGGTGTGATTCATGTTGGGTGTTGGATTTTAGCAGCATTTTTTGTTTTTGCCTAATCTAACTTGCGCTAGAAGTGGTGATGATGGGCTGCTATTCCATTTTCTTTGATTCTTTTCTTTTCGACGTCTACCACGTTCTTTTGAACCCGCTTGCAAATTTGTCTTTTGGTCTCCCCTACGTAGATGCTATTGCATCCTACTCAGGGGTCAGAGTAGATGGCTGCTTTGTTATAGGGAGGCGCAATGCTGCTTTTGGAGTTCACTTGCGAGGGTTAGTTCACTTTGGGTTTGAAGTGAAATGGAGCTTAACGGCTCTTTCTGTGGTTTTTGTTTCGACCAGGTTTGGGTCTGCGACTTTCTCTGGTTGGTGGGATGGGAGCTTGAAGAGCTCCTTTTCCTTTCATGAGAAGGGTTTTCAGATTCGGTTGGTTTTGAACAAAGCAAAGGATTTCCATCTCTGCGAGTGTTTTCTGGACTATTTCGGTTTTTCCCGGAGAGTATGTTACCTCCTCAATCTGCTCAGTTGGTAGGGCTTCTGCGCATCTTCGGGTTTACCATGGTACCACCATTTCCTTACTTGAGTAATAGCTTGGTTGATAAGATGGGCCAGATAGCCTAGTTAAAGGAACTTGGTTTTGGCCAGATGAAAGCACTGTTCAGCAGTTTCTTTTCTCTTCGATCTGATCTTAACTCGTTTCAACTCCAGCAAGGAAATGCATGTATTATGATAAAAGTTTGAAAATCTGGAGGTGCCATGCGCATTACATCCCTATATCCCCCTATGCTATTGTTTTTCTGTGGCTGTGCAGTCTGGGCTAATGCTTCTTTAGGACTGGTGTTAATTCCAGAATCAACTGGGTGTCTCGGCTTTGGGCATTAGTTTAGTCCCCTTGTGGGCAGTCTACCTTCACCAATGTCGGTCGCTACTTGCCAAATGGCGAGAAAAATTCAGCAGTTGGCGACTTGATCTTTAGCCCTATTGGCCATAACAGCGACTTATTAACAAACCATGACGCAGAAATTGTCATAGCTCGGGACCTGTACTAGCTTGAAACAAGCGGTTTGCGTCGTTGCGTGCAGATTACAACGGCTATCCAACCAAGCATGCAATATTGTTACTAGCCTCTTTACCTGATTGGACAGTTAGATTATTGAAAAACAATGCTTAAACATTAAGTAGCAACACACCAGCTATAACTATTTCTACATGGTGAGTGAATTTTAATATCTACTGCACAAATGGTGAGCACCACTGTAGCGGCGCTACCTGTCACTTTAGGTGCCTTTCAGGTGAGCACCGACATCTGGTGTACTGGCGATTTTCTTAGTTAATACTCAGGGTGTCTGTCTTTACTTTTGCGGAGTTTTACAGCACTGCAGTGTCTACTGCCCGGTTAGGAGGGGAGCGCACATGTCCTATCTAAGTTTCAAGTACTAACTATCTAATAGTTCACTGCCACCACGATGGGTGTTCAATTGCAGGCTTGGAGTTAAATAAAAATGGGTTTAGTTATTTACTCATACAATTAAATCTACACGAAGTCAGACTGTCGTTTAAAACAACGCTTGGTTTTTTAATAAGACATGTTAACTTTTTACACTACATTTGAACACTATATGTTACAAAAATATTCTTTGAAAGCTTTTAAATTAAAGCACACGACGATTTACAATAAATTGGATTTGAACAAGTTAAAAGTTCATACACTACAAAAATTTCGATTAGAAAAAGTTGTTTTGAGTCACCGGAATCTCTAAGTTACAGAATGCACCTTACATTAGTAAAATAGTCATAGTTATGTTTCAAAAGCCACTGCTAAAGATCAAACTACCTCAATGGTTAACCTGGTACACAACCTAAATGACGTCTAAGCTCTATGATTAAACCATTTTGATTATTTAGAAGAACCTGTGTTCAACATAAAAAAAGAAATAAAAGCCGGTTTTTAGGAAGGGGACCTTAAACCCTTAAGTTATGGACGTTCTAGGCCAGAAATGCCGATGGCGGTTAACTATCCATAATCATTCTCAAATCTAGAAGTTAAGTTTAAGTTTAAGAACTATAAATTTAGAAGTCCAAAAGAATACTTTCAAAAAAATTAAACTAGTTAACAACGAAGTGCTACCTTGCCCGGCATGGCAACCTGCGGACATCTCCACTCCGACGGCGTAGCAACCTCTAGCCTTTGAGATCAGTGAGCAATGCTCAAGATTTCCCTCTCTGCTGAGTTTTATACCAGCTGCTTGGCTGCTTGGATAGAGGGAAACCGCGGGCCTGTAGGAGAGCAACTGGGTGGGTGGGGGGGGGGGGGTAGTGTAACGGCGGACGCTACGTCGGCTCAGGTGCTTGTAGCGCCTCCGGTTTCCTGGTTTGACACGGAGATTCAGCTTAAGGTGTTGCGGTGATTATTGCGACTTTTACGGCATAAGCACAGCAAGGGCTACTGTCCCAGCATGGGGGATGGAGCGCAGGGTCCTGAATTAAAGGGGCCTAACCTTAATACTGCTGGTATTTCACTGCCACCAGCGATGGAAATTTAACCGTTTATCAAGAGCTAAACTAAAAATAGTTTACATATTTATTTACACTTAAACAGTTAATCGACTAGCAAACGAACTGAAGTTAAAAACTCCTGGTTTTTATTATAACATCAGAGAATATAAAAATTACACTTTACATTAAGTTTGCACGAACAGCTTTTGAAATAAATTATTTAAAAGCACAAGGTTTGAATTTACAACATGTAATTCGTTTTCACAAGTATTGACTAAAACGACGTTTGTGTTTTAGAATAAAACAACCACTTAATTTTTCGAATAGAAAAAGCAATACTGAACGCTCCGCAGAGTCGTCCGCAAGATTGAACAGCCTCGGCTGGTTACAATCTATCAAACAGTATGTTTCAAACACGCATGAAAGATCAACCGTTTCACAGTTTTGTTTCTAAGTGATAAAACAGAGCCTTAAACCTCCCAGAGTTGCTGTTTACAAGTCAACTCCTCAAATTATAAAAGCCTCGGCTACTTATAAAGTCCGTCTGGAGTGAATAACCAATGAATCCCACACAAAGATCAAACCGTCAGTTATTTGAATTAATGTTTAAAACAAATAAGAAAGATTTTGGTTTTTAGTAAGAGAACCACTCTGACGTTATGGGGTGAGGAACCTAAGATGCCGCTACAGGCGTCACCACCATAATATTCCCTAGCTAGAGAGAGTTTAAGTTACGAATTTAAACTAGAATTTAGACTTGGGGGTCCTAAATTAAACTTTCAAAAGCTAACAACAAACATACGAACCACTGCCATTTTGCCCGGCATGGCATCCCACGGACATGGCGTCTCCACTCCCGACTGGCGTGACCCTCTCTAGCTTGAGATCTGTGAGCTGTGCTAACTATGCATTCTGGGGCTGGGGTTTTATGCACATTACCGGAAGTAAGCGCGGACTCGCGGGGTAGCTACGGGGGTCTGATTGGCTGAGGGCCTCGAGAACAATAGAAAGTGGGAGGAGAAGTCGGATGAACAAAGGAACTGGGTGCAGAGCCGTTTGAAGGAGTAGGGATGGAAAAGACATGCCTGTTTTGAGTTTTACTCAATTGAACATTCGGAAATAGGCCTTTATTTTGAATTATTTGCTACGGATTCCATATTTACATGATTGCAACGTGAATTGGCTCTTGTTAAAGCTTATTACTTGGCTTTGGGTAATGCAGAGAACATTACTATTAAATTTTATAAGCTTTAACTGTAAACTGCAGTGTTATACACCACAACTAGTTTTGGCTGGGGAGGGGGGCAAAAAGGGGTTTTCGACAATTTTGCACAGTTTGACTTACGGAATTGTTTGGAACAGATCTTTGTAAGAATTCTTTTGGATTTAATAGTAGTTCAAGCTATCAGTAGTGTTTTGGTTGGGTTCCAGTCGGGCTGAGAGGAGAACTAAAATAAACATATATACACTGAAAATTCGTGTCTGGTAGAATGCCGATGTCTAATTACTTGGACTAATGGTAGCGTTTCTGGGGGTAAAAGATTATTATAAAAGGCTAAATAAATGAATAAATAGTCTAGCTTGATGTTATGCTAAAACGCATAAAGTTAAAGTGGAGGTTTGAACTCTAACGTTAACGGACAATGTTTGATCTAAGTGGGAATTTTTCATAGTAGTTGCGATCGTTCAAACACAATAAAAAATATCACACTTCAAAAATGGTTGTCAGTACATGGGCACATGGTTCAGTATCTTTCTCCGAAAATACAACTAAGCTAGAGTTTGGGGCTTTATGCCCGAAAAGAACAAGGATAAAATGAAAATACAAAAATACAGAGTTCAGTAATGGCGGCCATGTTGAAGGTGCGATGTGGTTTTGGGGTGATCTTCGAACGTGAATTACTGGTACTTCCTGGTGGAAAGTCCGGATTTGGGCTTCCCCAAGCATCTTGTATTTGGGCAAGCGATAGATGTTGAAAATTTGGAATGATTCTGTCCATTAACAAAAAAACGGATAGATGTGCCTCGGCGATGCATTTTGGATGCCTCAAGAAAAAAAAATTTCAATTTTCTTGAAAAACGGGCGTTTTTCGGTGGCGCTCGTTTACACTCCCCCGGACGCAGGATTTTATTTGGGGTTCTTGAGAACTCGGAATAAAAGCTATAATGGAAAGGTTAGTGCACACAAGATATGCAAAAACACAAGACCGCCTAAATATTATATATAAAAATTGACAAGAAATAAAGTACACAGTTTACATAAATGTTGATTTCGCCGTTTTGTCTTTTTGGGGGACCAACGTTTTTGTGGCTCAGAGAACTTTAAGCAAAATTAAAATTACAAGTTAAGAATTACTGTTTTTGCAACCATTAACTAAATACTGTCCGCGCTGCTTGGTGCAGGAATATCGTACAAGTATTTGAAAATGGGGCAAAAGGACATTTATCAAGAAACACACTAGTTTTTAAGTGAAAGTACAAAGTTAGGGTTTTTGTAAAAGAATACTGTCAAATGAGGCGTCCCGCTGCTTAATGGTTCGTACAAGTCCGGATTATGTCCAATTGCCGCGTCTTTTTTTTCTGTGTGACGGCCAAAAACACCTTGCCGTCCACCCTCAACCTAGGTTACGATAACTTTTAGAAGAGAATATTCTGTGAACACGCAGAAGAACACCGGCTCTATTTAACAGTAACTAATACCACTAGAATGGTTTAAGGTTACCAAACAACTTGTTTACATATACAATTTGACATTGAAGGATTTTGAGATAAGATCCATAACTCAAATATAATAACACACTACGCTGGGAGTTTTATGGATAAAAACCAACAACCTTTTAACGACAGAGTTAACCTTTTGCCCTCAGAGGTGAGACGGTTTTTTTTGGGAAGAAAACCATTTCGTTTAAAACTTAAAGAGGAGCCAACCGGGGACAGATTGCAGCTCCCGTAGAATGTCCCTAATGAACATTGAAATAGTGTCGTTACAATCTTTGTAAATATTCTCCCACAAAGGGAGACGTTGATATTGACAAAAGGAGTAAAACATAGGCACTTAAAATTTAGGTGTGAAGGCCAAAACGGGAATTAACTTGGAGTTGCTTCAGGATGAGTTCCCAACAGACCAAAATGACAAAATTAAGAATGCAGTTAAAATTTAATTTTCAGTCAATTTGTACTGAAAACAAAATGTTAAACATTTAAGAACTTGTTTTAAACAAAATATCTACTTATACGCGTCCGCGTTTAAGTGTAACTTGCCAGGTTTGTACCGGACAGTGTAGTCATAATCTTGAAGGGTGAGGCTCCACCTAAGCAATCTGGGATTTTTGCCAGACATTTGCTTGAGCCAGTGAAGTGGGTTGTGATCCGATTCTATGATAAATTTTGTCCTATAGATGTAGGGCCGTAATTTAGCAACAGACCAGATCAAACAAGCACACTCTTTTTCTGTCGTCCCGTAATTTTGCTCACGGGCTGTTAACTTACGTGACTGTTCATGGCTGTTCATCTTCTCCAAATTGTTGGCACAACACGCAGCCCATGCCACGGTCGGAACAATCGCATTGGAGGATAAAAGTTTGGTTGAAATCGGGAACTCTTAGGACGGGAAACGTCACTAAGGCAGTCTTCAAGTCTCAAAGGCAGTTTGCTTTGAATCATCCCATGAGACGGGATCGGGTGCATCCTTTTTCAGTGAATCTGTAAGGCTTGCACAGATTTCGGAATAGTGGGGAATGTATCGCTGGTAATAGCCAACCAAACCAAGGAAGGAACGGACATCTTTCTTAGTTTGTGGCCGCACGAATTTTTGGACAGCCAAAACCTTCACCTCAGAAGGAGTGCGAGTTCCATTACCCACATCGTGACTAAGAAAGGTAGCTTTGCTACAAGCGACCTGCGATTTTTTGGCATTTACCGTTAACCCGGCCTTCTTGACAGCAAAGAGAAAATTAAAGACGTTGTCAAGATGTTGTTGCCACGTTTCGGCACCAACTGCGGTGTCATCTTGAAAAGGAGTGACATACTCCTCCATGCCACGAGTGACCTGGTCCATAAGCTTCTGAAAGCAAAATGAAGCGTTTTTCATCCCCATATTCATCATTAGGGGAGCAAATTTCCCAATGGGGGTAGTGATAGTGGCGGCCATTGAAGCCTGTGGCGTCAAGCGCACTTGCCAAAATCCACGGTTAAGGTCAAAGATGGAGATAAACTTCCACTTAGCTGCACGCTCAATGCATTCCTCAATGTTGGGAATTGGGTAATCTTTAGTTACCGTATTGGTGTTCAGCTCTCTGTAGTCAGCTACAGGACGTGGGCTAGCTTCTTTCTTTTGGACGATAATCATGGGGGATCCATGAGGGGAGTCGGTTTCTACAATTAAACCTAGACTGAGCATCCTCTCAATCTCAGTGACTATCAAGTCACGTTCGAATTTCGCGTGCCTATAATATTTACAGGGCTTAATATGTGAATCGATTAATTCAACATCGTGGGTAACAAGGTCGGTACGACCCGGCAGCGTAGAAAACACACCGTCTACTTGGTCAAAGATTTTCAGCAAGCCGGATTTTTGTGACTCTGATAAATCGCCTGTCTTTTTAAAAAGACTCATGGCTTCTTTGGAGTTAAGATGGCCATCACCAGGTTTGCCTGTCCAAACATGGTCGTGGTGAGTAAACTCACGTTCGTCATTGTAGGTGTGGTTACTTGACCCTTCCCTAGGCAGATAGGGTTTTAACAAGTTGATGTGATATATGGTCTCCTTTTAAGAACCATGGGACTTCTTAACAAGATAATTGGTATCCGATAAGCGTTTAATCACATCGCAGGGTCCATCCCAATAAATTTCCAACTTATTGGCTCGGTCAGGCTTAAGGATTAGAACCTTATCACCTTCTTTGAACTTACGTTCAACTGCCTTACGGTCATAGTAATTTTTTTTTTTAACTGGCTCTTCACAATATTCTCTTGTGAGAGTTCCCGTGAGTATTTGAACCTCTGGAGTAAATCCAGGATATACTCAAGAACGGATGGGTGAACATCGGGTTCAATCCATTGGCTTTTGTCAAGCTCAAGTGGGCCTTTTAAATTGCGGCCATACACCATTTCTGCAGGTGATAATCCAGTACTCTCGTGTGGAGCAGTACGTAGTGCAAACATAGCAGCGGGGAGGCATCTTTCCCAATCTTGGGGATGCTCGTGGCAAACCGCTCTCAGCACCGCTTTGAGGGTTCTGTGAAATCGCTCCACGATGTTGGACTGTGGATGATGCACACTTGAATTGACACATTTAATTCCACACTTTTTAAGGAATAAGGTGGTGAGGGCGGATATGAAGGGCGAGCCTAAATCCGATTGTAATTCAGAAGGGAAGCCTAACCTCGAGAAGATGCCGAGGAGGGCGTCAACTACACTTTGGCTGTTGGCCTCTTTGAGGGGCACGGCCTCGGGAAACTTTGTTGCCGGATCGAGGAGAGACAGAACATATTTAAAACCACCTCTACTAGAGGGTCGGATGGGGCCAACAATATCTACAATAAAACGATTAAAGGGCTCTCCATCCATGGGCACAAGCACCATAGGGGCAACAAACTTCTGTCCAGATTTACCATTTTTCTGGCAGGTTAAACAAGTCAAGACAAACTGCTCAATGTCGCTAAAACATTTGGGCCATTAAAAATTTGTAAGCACTCTATCTTTCGTTTTAGAACGCCCTAAATGGCCAGCCCATGCATTGGCATGCGCAGTGCTTAGAACCAATTTTCTACATTCCTGGGGAAGAACTAGTTGCCTGTTTATTAGCGGCCTTCCCTCAGGGCGGAAAGGTTTGCGAAAAAGCAAATCATGATCTACGAAAAACTGCTTGTTTTCGTCTTACTGGCTTTCTGGCAGCTCAGCATACTTCCAACACACCTGTAAAGTTGGGCAATTACGCTGGAGTTTTAAAAACTCTGTTTTGTCTATGTTGAGGAGCTGTGTGAACTGCTAGGTTTGAGGACCTAAAATCGCCTCATCCAAAACGTCTTGTTTGGGGCTGACAAAACCATTTGTTACTGCCGGTGGAGTAACCTCACATGAGTCACTGTCTGACTCTTCGCTATCAGTCTGGTTCTCACGGTAATTAGGGCGTAAGAGAGGGAGCTGATCGTTGGCACGTGCTTGGGCACGGGTGACTGCGTTCACGTAGGGGGGGAGGGGGTAAGTCCTTTCTCCTCTAACACCGTTTGTGATGGCACTCCGAGCAACATACGGAAATGCGGACCCACGTGGTCTGATACGAGAGCTTCTGTTTGGATAGCTCCGTAGGGGGTCTGAACCTCAATTAAGGCTATAGCATGTGCGGTAGTCTTGTCGGTTAAAGCATTATGACAATGCGTATACTCGCCAGTAAACTGGTCGGGTTTTACGAGTTCACGAGCGATTACATCATGCGTCGAACCTGTGTCGCGTAAGACACGGCATTTTTGGCCATTCACGGTCCATTCATGAATGTGTTTTGATAACACTAGGGCGGGAGGGGCATGACTGATAAAATTATAATCAGCAGAGGCTGCGGCCTTTTCGTCAGCCATACGGATACGACATTCACTGCGCCGATGTCCGGATTTATTACAATAAAAACAATTACCAGTAATACGTGGTTTGTCGAACTCACGATTTGAGTTGTGGGGGGTGGCTGAATTTCCACTATCGGATTCAGTTTTCACCTCGGCGGTACCGGCCGGTTTAGCCGCCTGACTGCGGTTACAACCACGTTGTCTGTTGGAAGGTTTAGAACCTTGTGCTGTCGTAGCAGCTGTAGGAGTTGTCGTAGCAGCTGTAGGAGTTGCTTTAACAGGGCGGGAAGCAGCTTCAGTGGAAATCTGCTTATTTCGAGTAGTGAATTCATCACATAACTGGGCCGCTTCGGCCAGAGTCCCTAATTTAATTTGATCAGGGATCCATTTCCTAAGTTGGGTAGGGCAAGCTTTGTAGAATTGCTCCAAAAGCATTAAATTGACAAGTTTGTCATAGTCCCGGTTAACTTTAGCCAAAGCCAACCAACGAGTGAAAACGTTTCTAGCTCAAAAGCATAGTCGAAAGATTGTTGATCAGTTTCTTTTTCAAGAGAACGAAACTGTGTTTGTACAGACTCTTTAGTCTGAACAAAACGGGCAAGTAGTTTACCTTTAACTAAATCGTAATCTTGCATTTCAGTGTCTGTTAGCTGATCGCAAACTTTAATAAAAACCTCTCCGACGAGGGGTTGGAGTCCCGTGACCCATTGATCTCTGGGGATCTTTTGACTAGTCATTGTACGTTCAAAAATCTTAAGAAAACTGTTGATTTCAGTTTTAGGTGTCCAATTGTTGACGAGACGAACTACGTCCGCAACTTTACCATGTCTTGCAACTGGATTTGGGGGAGCTGGGGGAGCGCCGTTAGCTCCGTTAGGAGCGGGGTTAAGATTTAAGGAAGCAGCGTTTAGCTTTGCTAGTTCTAGCTGCTTGTCTAGTTTGGCTAGTTCCATTACGCTAGCACGATCGTTAATTTGGGCCTCTTGGTCCCTTTCTTGGGCTTTAAGAGCGGCTTCCCTGTCTTTAAGGGTTAATTCATGAGCCCGGCGTTTGTCTGAGTCCGCCAATTCTAGGGCTCTTAACTTCAACTCTTCTGCTTTCAGAAAAAGTTCATTTTCCTTGAATGCTAATTCTTTTTTTGTTAAAAGGAAAGCTTCTCTCTTTTCAATAGCGCTTGCTAATGCATCAGAGAGTTCGTTTAAATCTAATTTGCCATCTTCGAGGGCTGCTCGTAAGATTTGTTGGGATTCGGTTCTAGAATCACTAACTGTAAAACCTAAGTTTAAACATGCCTTCTTGAGGTCTTTGTTTTGCAAATCACGAATGATATCTTCGAGTTGATCCATTTCGGACATTTTTACGTTTAACGTGGTATCAAAATAAAACTCTTATAAGTGAAACAAAAATTAAAAGCAGCCGCTTAAAATTTAACGTTAAGTTTGAGCAGAGCGAATTAATTAAAAAACTTCTCTCCCAAATCCAGTAAGCTGTCACATAAAAATACACACTCAAGATAGCTAAATTGCATAAATGCTATCAACTACCACACTCGGCTTGGCGGCCTCTAAGCATTTCTCATGTACACTCACCCTGTTTGTACAATCGCTGTACGGTCAGTCTGTCCTTCCAGCACCCATCGCAGCACGGGAAGTTCGGCACTGATGTTGGAGTTGAACGTCTTTGGGCGGTCAAAATCCACGGGACCTTGGTGTAGAACACAAAATCCTCGGCTTGGCTGTACGGAGCGCAGGTTCCCTCGCGGGCCTCTTCTACAGCATCGGTTGGGGTTGGGACGGCTCTCGGCT
>JAHWFP010182782.1:0-11849 GCA_023313725.1 Lithobius niger
CTACTTTGGCACCGTGAGAACATTTTATTTGCACCTGTAACGGCGTCGTCAGAATAACAATTGATACTTTATCACAACATTAACATTTACGCCAAGCTGCACTCTATGTAGCAAAACGAGATAGAAATATGCTGTAAAAAGATGTAAATATTTTTCTTTTGAAAGACTTATTTGTGAAAGTGTGAAACACAGTAAGAGTAGCTGGCGTCTACGACACAAGCCATTTTACTAATTGTATGCGGGATAGACAAGCGGGAAAAGTCTGCATTTTGCAATCACACACATTGCATCCCCGCCATTTTAAGTAAAAACCCGAAAAATGTGCAAAGTAGTCTTGCATTTGGAGGTGGTGCCCGATTGATGGCGGAATATTTGTGGGGGGGCCAATGCTGATAAAAAAAAACAATGGGAGAAAAAAACCCATCTCTACATTATCGAACTTTGCAGTTGAATCAAAACTTATTTTTTTGTACAATTAAGCAGCAATTTAACGAAAACCGGTAAACGGCGAATACTGTGGTTTTGAAAAGTCATATTAAGAATTCAAATCACAACTAAACCACCAGGAAGAACACAGTTCACTGTTCGACTTGAATTTTCCAAGAATAAACCGTTCTCCTTCCCCAGAAAATTTTCGAATTTTTGTTTATAAATAGTCATGTGAGAACTTGTTTTAACAGCAAACAGTAATGGCGAAACTGAACGAATTAATGGCCAACAAATACCAACATACTTTGAGCTGATGTATTTGGAATAATAAAGTATCAAAACTAGCAGTAAATAATAAATATTAGTAATAAACAAACAACGAAACTGTGAAAGATGCTCACTTGTCATCCTTAAAAGTTCACAATTTTGGCTCCATTAAAAACCCTTTGTTCTTAACCATGACAAATAAACGAATCCATTGGCCAGTGCTCAACCCTCTCGAATGACAACCCAGTAGAAGTCGCCACCTGGCCAGGAGACCATCGAAAGCAGTCGCCATTTTAAGTTTCTACTCGCCACATACCAAATACATCTTGCATGATGCATGGTTTCTCAATTTGCATTTACAAAATTACAACTCTCTTCAACCCCAGTAATAATGCAGAAAAAGCTGTTTTATAGCCCTTTTAAATCTTAGCATAACGCCGTAAACCGTTCGTCTGTAACTTGTACGGGTCCAGTGATATCCCTTTTTGAGTAAGGGCTAAATTCCAAGCCTCCAACTGTGGATTTCCATTCGGCGAGTGGCGACCGACATGGAGAGGGTTGCCAGTGCTGATGGACAAAATTCAACGAATCGACGGCGGTAATGTTTCGCCAAGATGAGGCATCGCTCTAACACAAATGCTTGTATTAGGTAGCACAATAGTTGCATTTGCAGTTGGTCCTAGTCCCAGCAATTGTACATGGAAGAATTTCCTTGGGCATTTGTATTTTTCACAGTATGTATTCACAGCATGCTGTATTCCCGAAAACTTCTAATTGGGTCATTCCAATAAAAATACCTTTGTTGCATTTCAGCTTTTCAGTTGGCAGCATTGATAGCATTGGGATGGCTCAAATCTCTGTTGATGTAACAAATTTATTCGTTGAATTTTGGAAGTATTTTTGGCATTCAAATACAAATTCTCCATTTAAATAGCTTCTCGGATTCGTACTTTTCATGGCCTGTCCCTTAAAGACGGGTTGCCACCAAACGAAAGTTTGGAGCATGTAGCGCCATCAAGCACTATCTAGTTCGCTAGCGCGTGCTCACAGCAAGCAAAAGAATGCAGAAAGAAATATCTTTTAACACAACAAACAAGTCTCGTGCCCCCTTAATTATTGAGTAAAAATTTGATACGTCCCCGTGCACCTGGAAGCAAGCTATACAGATTAACGATATTAATGCCACTAGATGGCGCCAAGGTAGAATATAAAGAAAATCCCCTGGTGCCGTCTAGTGACAGTAATATCATTAATCTTTACAGCTTGCTTCCAAGTGCACAAGGACGTCCCAAATTTTTACTCAATAATTAAAGAGGCACGTAGCCAGTTTGCTTGCTGCGAGAGAGAACTCAAAAGGGCTAACTGCTGCAGACTCGTAATTTGGTGGAACCCACCTTTTAAGTCAACGATGGAATTCGTTCAGGCGGTTTTTTGTTCAGTTGTAACTTGTAAGTGAGGATTAGGTGATTTTATAAAAGGGTAACATGTGAAGAAGAGCATACATTTAATGGTGTTGTGAAAAATGTTGTAAAGCACATTGAAAGTAACAGTTAGTCATCTAGTCCATAGTCTTGCATACATGTGCACATTGACCTTGCAACAAACTTTCCCTAAGCACACGATTCATGAATAACATCTCACAACATACTTTTCCTAAGCAAACAATTCATTAATAACACTTCACTTGAACAGAAGCGTCTCGCCCCGCAAGTGTAACTTCGCCAACATCCGAGTGAAGTGTCTCAATTCTAATTAAAATGTCAATAGGTGGTCGTTACACAGTTATTTCATCTCTGTACAAAACAAAAGAACATCCTCAATATACCATTCAAATATAAACGTAGAAATCTTCTTTGGTCCAAAATTGTGTGATATGTTCGTTCAGCATTTAAGTTACGGTAGTTGCTCCAACTTGATTGGCGTAGGTGTTCAGCAGAGCCAAACTGCTAAACTCACGACCGTGTTGACTAACATCATGAAGGATTCAATGCCAACATTTCCTGTGGATGTAGCTCGGCCGCTTGGTGAAGCACTTTGATACGTGGGGCATGTGAAATGTTCTATTGGTATGCTGGCAATCGCAGTCTTGTCAAAAACGGGCGGCTCGTGGCACTGTGTGTCTGGTGAAGAAGTAAGTTTTTTCTCACCGCCTTCAACCAACCAATTGCGCAGCCAGCGTAGCTCGCAGTCGCATGTCAGTGGGTTATCTAGAAAAATGATTGCAAAGAAAATTGTAAGGTTATGGTTGTAAGTAATAGATATACATGATGGATCAATGTCGCATGATTGATCATTGCGTATATATATTTGACTTGTGAGCATGCATTGTTTGGGATCAGACCATATCAGGGATCATGATTAGCAAATTGATCATGCGCTATAATGAAAGGGAGTGAGTAGGTTTATTCTAGGCACGGTAGCAAGAAAAAGGGCAAGAGGCCAACATTGTTGGTTGAGTAACCATCACTGCATGCATGATCGTTGTTGCGGGCTTATTGCACCTGGTATCGAAAAAAACGAAGAAACAAGCAATTTGGCCACACTGAGAATAACAATGGCCCCCTCCGTTGAAAACGCTATTTACTTCCCTAAGAAGACCAAACGCCAGGGGTTCCAAAGGGTGGGGAGCAGGTATGGGAGAGGGGAAATTCAAACCACACAATGCCAAAAATGCGGGGAGGGTGGGCAGGGGGAGAACATGGGAGACTGTAGAGGCAGCAGGGGGGAAATCTTGACTACATAATGGGGGTATGTGGGGGGTAGGGGGTCGTCGCTGGGCCTTTTCAATTCATGCTGCCAAGTAAAGTGTTTTGCTAACGCATGCATGAACCAGCTAGATCGGCGTATGTTACGCCGGGGGTACAGCTAGTATAAGTATTTGTGAGGATCTGTTGATCTCAATCATCTGGTGGTTTTCTAGATATCGGCCGGCACAATTTTTTTCCAGAAGGAAAACTCTGCGAGTTTTTCAAAGTATTGCAATTGATGCTGTAAAATGTGCATGTCGTAGCTTTAGGTAATGGTTTGGATTGCTGTGTTGCACTAATCAACTCTCATGTAATAAATTGCTAAATACTGTAGTAATATTTTGTGATACATTGTTTTGGTAAACTGTTTACCAAAGGTTAAATGCACGCTGAAAATATAAGTGTTTTAACCAAATCTACAACAGTAATCATGTTCAGCTTAAATGCTGTTATCTACAGAGAAAATAAAGTTTGAAGTTAAAAAAAAAACCTGTAGGATCAATCAGCAGCCATTGTTTTTATCACAGAATACTGTCCCTAATTCCTGAAAAACTTAAAAAACCTCCTTCCATCCAACTCAATCTAGATTGACTGAATCCGAGACTTCTACGCAGTGATCCTCCTTTATTGTCAGGTGGCACGATCGTTTATTTGCGTATGTTTAGTACTCTGCCAATTTTTATATATTTTCTGAACATTCAGTGCCAAATTTGCGTTTATGCACCATACCTGTTTTCCGCATGGATTTTCTGTGCTTCATTTGTGTTTGAGTGCAGATTTATGGCTTCCTCTACCGTTGTTGTGACCTCGCCGGTTCCACATAAGCGTTGTAAACTTTTTAAACATACAGTGCTGTTGTTGCCGGGATTGCTCTCATCATACTAAACCATGCAATATTTGTAGATCGTCCCTCCCGAAAAGTGGAAAAATCATTCTTCATAGTGTGAATGTTCCTTTTTGTGAATGAAGCTACAGCAGGCTAGGCGAGCCAGTGAAAAGACCTCTGCTTCCGACTCGAATTCGGTTCCTAGTCATAAACCCCTGAAGTCAACCAAATCTAAACTAAATTCCGTCTGAAAGACACTTGTAGTGCTTCCATTAAATCCACACCGAAACACACTTCTAATATCAATATCAAGACACTTCTAGCGCTTTGCCCAAATCTTTGTTGCTTCCCTGGTAGTTTTGTCTATACTGATTTCAGCCCGCCATACCACCATCACTAAGGTTGTGTCCTTCACTACATTCCTTGATTTTGACCCAGATTATGAGCCCCTGCTTCGGACAACGTAAGAAGGACTGCCCATGACGTTAGAGCCCTGTCGCATCCTGGGTGCCTACAATTAGAAACCTTTGTACGAAATGCTCGTGGCTGCCTCATGGAAGTGGGCTACCACCTTCATGTTATACTGCCTTCGAGACATTGTAATATTGCGTCTTCATACCAGCACTTGACATTACAATGATCCAGTCCACAACCTTCTGACGGGCCAAAATACAGTTTATTGCCTTCACTGCGCCCGAAGCGTGTGCTTTCCGGTTCCCTGTCTCCAACCAACTGCCCCAAGAAGGAGTTTTGTAGCTCGCACGGCAAAGCCTGCTGCCCCAGAGGCACGCATCCTCACAACATGTTTCCCAGGCCTTGTCTTCAATTGAAAGATCGGGAACCGCCGTTTACAGTGGCTTATTGTCAACATAACGAAGAAGAAGAATAACATTACCACCAATGGGAAAAATTCCACCAGTTCAACAAGAACCTCCAAAAGTTCCCTCTTAAATTTTTGGTGAAGTTACATTACCACAAGAAGATACATGTAAATCATCTAACTACGAACAAAGCAAAATGCATGTAGCGTGAACTCAAAAAATAGAAAACATTCCAGCAGCTAAGAGGGATATACAAATAAATAGAAATCTGAAGGGTGAAGATGAACTTACTATGAATGTCAAAGTTGATAAGTGTGTCAATAACTGGCTCATAAGTTTCAAGAGGTAGGCGTTGTATCTGGTTGTCACTCAGATACAGCCATTGCAGAGTATGCATCGTCGAAAATGCCATAACTGGCACTCGCTCGATACTGGAAAAAAGAACTTGTGTATAAGTAAACAAATAACAAAGTATGATTTTTCAAATATTTATTGGAGCCTTTTATCTATGTACGTCCTACAATTACAGGTATTCCGTAGCATATTTTCTTATATTGCATGCATTTCAGACTTACTATTCTTCTCTAATTTTCATAACTTTCAATAGTAATCGCCTGATAGCTTTTCTCTGTTATACAATTATGTTTTTGCACAAATCTGTATCTGACATTAACATCAGATGGAAAGGTACGTAATAACACACAGTGGAACACACAAAAATGTTCTTACAATTTTGTCGAATTATCGGCATTCGTCTCGTTCAGAAGTTTGTTGATTACAATAAAAACTGCGAGTATCTACATCGCGTTTGTGACTTGTAGTTTTTCGTGTAACCAACTGACTTCTGATGAAGCCGAACGTCGATAATTCGCAGAAAATAAAGAAGAACATTTTTGTGTGTTCTGTTGTTTGGTATTGTGTGCCTTTCCTTCTGATATGTTTGCGATTGTTGCTACGCAGAGGTATGCGCCTCAAAATTGTCGTCGGAGGCGGCGTAGGTTGTTTATCAGCGGCTGCATTGTCAACCTTTTGAATCTTTGAATTATTGTGAAACTCTCGTTACTGATGATTATTTGGCTTGCAGTTTGCTTTATTGTAAAGATATTTTGCCATGTTATAAACAATGCAATATTTATTGGCGTCAGCATGCTGTTTACCAGCCCTAACGTGGCGTTGCATTTTCAGCGCGCATCTACATTTTTAATACGAGATGCAGTATGAGGCTGCAAACAACGAAACAAAAAGTTAGTTTGAAAGCAAATGAAAGTTTTTAAAATTAATTATACATAGCTTAGGCCTACTTAAAAAAAAACTAAAATATGAAAAAGGCCAACGATGAGTAGTACTCTACATCAAAAGGCAATAAACCCATACAAAGCTGAGTGATTATTGCACTTGGATTTGTAAGGAACATTAACTAGTATGGTATAGTCATTAACATGAACATAAATATAAATGCAAAATAAACTTATGTACACTCCTCCTACAATAGGCAACAGCCTGTTTTCATTGTTTAAAAAGGTAAATCAATATACACAAGTCACTGGAAATTATATGGAACAAAAGGATACGATGGCACAACATGACTGTATGCGTCTGTGAAAATAGTACTCTAAAAATCGGTAAGATTGGGTAAACCTTTATTATGGACTTAACATTTCATTGAGTCGTTGTGACCGTGTTTCGCAACCAGGTGAAACACTAGTGTTGACTGAGCTATCTCCAAGGCTATAATAAAAACTTACCAAACCAACTGTGAACGTTATACTACTTCTATTTTGTTTAAACTTTATAACAGCAACAATGTTTTGAACCCTCTTTTGTACCATTTGTAATATTGGATAAAACGGTGCATTCTTGCAGATCCACTTACACGCCTGTGGAATCTTGCCAAATTTAGTTGTGGTTTAAAAATCAACTTAAATTTACCCTTTTTCCCCACCTTTCCGAAATTGTGATTTTTATTCCCATCCTACAGTGGTACATACTTGTTTTTCTGCAGTCCAAGATACTTAAGACCACCTCCAAACGTATCAAAGGCGTCTTCGGGAATGGTTGATATGTCGTTTTGGTTTAAATCCAGTTGACGGAGTTTGTGTAAATGGCGTAAAGCTGGCGAGGGAATTTGTCCGAGATTGTTATTGCCCAGCTTGAGCCACTCCAGAGTCCCTATTAGCAGAAATAAATGAACAAATTTTCGATTTATAATACGGATGTTGCTTTATAAATCTAGAAAATAGATATGGAGATATAGTTAATACGTGGCAGTGCTAGAGGCTATGTTAGCCGACAAATTACTCTTTTTAGGGACAAGTTACTTACATACTTCTGCAAGGACAGTAAGCATCGCAGTGCCTTCATCAAAGGACAGACTTCCCTTTCACGTTCAGAAAGATGTTTTCTGTCGATTCGTCTAGGCACATAATTGGACTTCAGATGGGTATGGGGCATTGCTAGACCTATCTTGTCTAACGGCGGGATTGAATAGTGTCTGATATGGTAAGCGACTTGTCCCTCTGCGATTAGTAGTTCTCCCACACCCGCCCTCCCTCCCCTTCCAAAAAAGTGGTATTTTATAGGTATCGTCAAAAGGATCACTCAGCACGATGATTGTCTCGATAACCTCCGAATATTTTACTAGCGGGCAGGGTAGGGGAAAGCCAAAATTATTAGCTGCTCTCCCAGAATTCGAACTTTCACAGTACGCTGCTACATAACTTACCTTCAACACCAACGAAGGCATCCTCAGCGATGCTTTTAATGTGATTGCCTTGAAGATCCACAGAATTTATGACAGTCTCGTTACCAAATGCATTGCTTGGTATTTCGGGGATCTTATTTGATGCCAGATCAATGATATCCAGTTTATGAAGGCCCTGCAAAAATAATTCGAACACATTATTCCTGTCAGTAGGAACTAAGGCCGTACCAAACTTGAGCAACCTAGCCGAGACTCGGCGAACTGGCTTGATCGGTAATGATCGGTATTACCAAACTAGTTCGTCCAGTTAACGGAGCCAAGCAATGACGTCCCTGATTAGGGTTTCTGGGGCCAATGCCCATTTTACCCAAGTTTTCTGTGGAAAGGCTATTTATTTAATGTCAATGTTGTTGTCATGTGATCAACTTATGACAACGTAAGCAGAGAAGATATTTTTGCACTAATTCGCTGTTCTTGTTACTGCTAAGTTGTCAGGCTCTTTCGGTACGCCAGGCTTTTAGGAATTTTATTGGTTTGGGCTAGGAGCCATGTTGATAGACCAAATAAAACGGTTAAGTAACATTTCAAGGCTAAAAAAAGATTGAAGCCTTCACTTTTGAAGTGTACCAGCAATTATAATTTTCAAACTTACCGCAGCTCTTAAATGTAAGACTGTGGCAGTATTAAGTAAAGGGATACTGCATCGAATTGATATGGTCGATACCCTTAATAAGATGTGATGACCAAACTGGGCTAGCATATTGAAGAATTGGTCAAACAAAATTTAAAAAAAAGCATGTTTAATCACAGTAGATCTGCGGGAATTAGCAAACAATTACTTGTCATTAAAACGTGTCTTGTGCAACATTTTTACTTGTGTTTGCTTCCCCAGCTTGACAGCTTAATTACCAGCGAACGATTTGTCACAACTGGGTGATGCGATGAAAGAAGGGAGCCATTTGGCTTGA
Organism: Lithobius niger; assembly: GCA_023313725.1. NCBI lineage: Eukaryota > Metazoa > Arthropoda > Chilopoda > Lithobiomorpha > Lithobiidae > Lithobius > Lithobius niger. The sequence goes on from JAHWFP010182782.1 coordinate 8,760, forward strand.
CAACAAACGGATGACCTGCCATATGCCATCAAGGTCGCTCCACTCCGCTGTTAAACTTTGTAAATATGCTTCAAGCACCACGGAAATAATTTAGAGACTTGTTGGGAATGAACACTCATTCATTAGTAATGCAAAGTCTGGAATAAAAATGGGATCAGCATAGTAGGAACTATGTCCTAACGAAAAATTGCTGTCTGCAACCCCTGAAGAACATGCAATACTAGAATACTAAATTTTCTTCTGAGCGCAATCCTTTGTGCCAACAAGTGGGTAGTTGAGCGCAATTTGGTAGTTCTGTGCACAAAAATTGCCTGCGCATTTGTTGCATCATTGGAAGAATAATTTTAAATGTCTATTAAAACTAAACATTTAAATAAAATTTCAAACTATTATAAGATTTACTCCTGTACGTGTACTAAGGATGTGTAGTGCTCGAAAAATTCGAGCCGAGCCGAGTATGCAATTTGTAGTCTAACTTGGCTCGTTGCTTAAAAAAAACTCAAAAAACTCGACACCGGTGAAAATGCAATAACTTCGTTATTTTTTAACCGAATTTGACATACCAGTATACCAAATTCATCGTCTCAACTAGCTCTTTCCAGTGGTTTAAATTGAAAGCCACTAGAAAACCACGTGGACACATTGACCCTGTCAGTATGTTAAGCAGCATTTTAATTATTATCATCATAAATTAAAATGAAACCTGCACACCAACTAAGTTCTGTAAATACTCGACCTTGGCTCGATACTTCATTCTTCTGTTGCAATCGAGCTGAATGCTAACTTGGACACCCGTAACGTGTGACACCTTGTGTTTTCACTGTAACGTGGATGACCATTGTTGCTGTCATAGTTGGACCACTCAAATCGTTATTCATAGTTGATATTGCAATCTAACACTTTTGAATGGCACTGCTCTTTGATAGGAAGCGCAAAGAATAATGAACAAGTACTTGGAGTTACCATGTAGTAGCAACGTCAGAGAAATGCAGAGTGGTGATGTTAGCGCATTCCATATTCAATGTATGTAACCCGAAGGGAACCCCAAAACGACGCTATAAAAATAGCTGTTTAGAGGTTTCATCTACCGATATCCGCATCTCAGCCCTCTTGTAACAATATACGGATGCAGGAACGCAACAATGAACGGGGGCTGAGAACTTAGTTCTCAGCACTCGATTACAATACAACGATGCAAGACAACAATGAACGAGGGCTGTTCTCTGCACCGGTGCTTTGCACCGATAATTTATTTAATGAAACCCGTGTTGCACGTCTCATTGTGCAAATTTAATTTACTTTGTAAACAGCAAGTTATTTTTCACCATAGTAAATACTGAAAACGGGCATTAGTGGTAATATTTCAAGCATTAAAATTCATTACAATATGACACCCATTGTGAAAATTAAAAGTTGCTCCTTTAAAACTTTCTTGAAAATCTGTAGTTTCGGCGGTACATTTTTGATTGCTTGTGGAGATGGTTAGTTTCAATGTAAAATGTCGGATACACCGACTAGGGTGCCCGCTGAACCGCAACCAAAAAAAAAAAAGGTTGGAAGGGTGGAGGGGAGGGCTTTTCTGAGAATGATATTTTGGGACGGGCCTTATTTTGGCCTAATCGGTGTTACGGATCATCAAAAAAGCCTTTGGGCGTTTGATTTTTTGAAAAGCGTTTTTGTTGAGGCTAATTTAAGTGAACCGATCTACTACCATTTTAACGTATAAACGCAAACAGGTTTCTAAACACAACTCACATTTAATGCAAGGCAAACGGCTTACAAAATTCATAAAACATTTCAAAATAAATGGACCAAAATGGTGATGTTGTTCCTGGCCTAGCGCCAGTCGAAGTGAGGATTTTGGCAGCCCTCACGGCTGTTACAAATCTCGGTAACCAAGGGAACTACTCTTCAGCATCTTCCGTTACCGAGTTGCACACCATCCACTATATCCGGCCTAACAGGTTGTCACCACGTGAAGTACGTCGACTCTGAAACAGGTTTAGCATGGGTATACGCAATTTCTTTCGACTCATGCATGATCAATAAATGTTCAATATCCTCAGACTTTAGGCTATCAGTCTTCTTAAGGGGTGCCAAGTAACTCGTGACTAAATTATCATAACTTGCAGGCAAGCCTAGAATTATATAGCATGCTTTTTCTTCGTCATCGATTATTTTTCCAGTATCGGCTATACTTTGAAATAATGCACCAATTTGTCCTAGAAATTCAGCTACGGACATGTCGTCAGTTTTACGAAAATCATGCAGCTTTCTTCTTAACGCTAGATAACGTAACACATTTGAGGGTTCGTACCTATTCTTCAAGTGTTGCCAAATCGTATAAGCTTCTGTCAAGTTTCTAGGAATTTGAATTTTTAACAGATCGACACTTAAAGTTATCAACCCCGTTGCTTTTTCATTTGCTAATTCCCATTTGGCTAACTCTTTATCATCAGTTGGTTTTGCTTTTCCTGTCATGACTAAACCCCAAATGCCTTGTTGCTTTAGGAGCGCTTCTACACGACATGACCAGGATGCGAAATTTTTGCCGTCTAATAACTGGATATTTGAAAGATTATTCATCTTTTGACTTAAATCTGCCATTTTTAAATAATATCACTGTACACTTCTTAGGCTTTACGAGTTTTCTTTCTTTCTAGGTACACTGTCCTATGTCAATTATTTCTACTGCAATCCCTTTAAATTATTTCTGGCGGAATTACTACGATTTTTCAATGTATAAACATTGACTTTTAAATACCATTAACTGTTTGGTATGACTCCGACTGCACTTAACGTATACTTGCCGTTATTTTGAAGAAACCAGGAAACAACTTGAAATTGCCGTCTTGTGTCCTCGTTGGTTTACCTTGACGTTCTTGCATGGCTTCATCCTCCGTCAGTAGTTGTGAAGTAAGTCGCTGCTGTCTTGAAACTGCATACGAGCATGACTGCATACGAGAGGGTTAAAATTTCGAAGGAACGTTAGGTTTAAGTTTGCCATATTTGCGGTATCACGAAAACCACGCTCTGCTACCACTTGTTGAGGCTAATTTAAGTGAACCGATCTACTACCATTTTAACGTA
>JAHWFP010182792.1:0-11438 GCA_023313725.1 Lithobius niger
ACTTGGCGGGTTTTTCTATCAGTTTGGTTTTGGGTGGATATCACAACTTTCATAGGAATGTGAAAGTACATAATGTTACACCGTCTGTTTAAGATGCTTCAATCCCATTTTTGCACACTGGCTAACAATCGCTGATTTCGTTCGCTTCGCTCACTCAATCAGCGCATCCCCTTCAGTTGTTTTGTTTATCCCTGCACTTCTCCCTTTATTTTTCAGATTTCGTTCATATTTAGTCATGCAGAAATCGCCTAAAGTAGCTGTTAGTAAAACAGCAGAACGCGAAGTATTTTATTTTTGGGTTATTAACAAAAAACCCATTAGCTCGTGTATGCTCGTATTGTTGCGTAATCATCATCTAACGTGCATCCCTTTATTCTTACGCAATCCACGGCAACGTAAATGTTTCTTTATTTTGTCCTTCGCTACAGTTTAGTTTTTAGTTCGTCCAGGCTTTTACAATAAATCTAAGGACCAGTCTTGATTGTTCAAGCCATTGTTGCTTAAAATCTGTGGTTGCAAGTTGGAAAAGAAACGAAATTTAAATTCGCCGGTGGCAATTTCAAAATCCTCCCACGCCGATCCCTACTATCCCTACTATCCCCAAAACAACAAAAGGACCATCCTCAGAGCACCATGCATCCGTGTGCAAAAGTTCAGGTACGTAGGCCTTCTCAATTTTGCGCTAGCCATGAGCAAAAAGTCTATGGGATTTAACATGGGAAAAATCTTATTAGCTAGCTAGCTAGACAGTAACATAAAAACAACGTTATTGACGCATCTTTTTCTCTATGATTGGTGGACACTCATCCTTTAAATTTTGGTTTTTCTTAATCTCTGACCCTTCCCCTTACATTTTCCACAGTTTGAAACATTTCTGTCGCATTGGGATTTATCCTCAACATGCCAAAATATGCTTTCAGTTGCTTACAGTTAACAGACACATGTCTGCTAGTGAGCCGCCTTTTTATCATTAACAATAAATTTTTTAACAATCGGATGTCTACAATGGGATGATCTACTGTTACTTGGCGGCGACACACTAGCGTGTGTCTAGATAAGGGTTAAAAGAACATAAAAAAGAAACTATCTATAAATATGATAACTTCTGTGATTGGCTATGACTTGCGTCTGCCTTGCTTGCACTGCCGCGCTTAAATATTTGGAGATATTGCTAACTGATTTAAAGTTATCTTTAAATGATTTAGAGATGTCTCCAATTGATTTAGACATAGAAATAAAAACAGAAAGATACGATGCACGAGGTATCCATGCACCCACCAAGCGACAGATGTTAAGTGGAAGAAGTACCACCATTGTTACAGCGCATGAGGGAAGAAACCGGAGTACCTGGAGGAAACCCTTGTGCAACGCGTTGGAAGCAACCGGAGAAAAAGCCGCACATATATGCACTTCCCATCACCAGGATCGAACCCGGGTCTGTACGAAGCCATAGATGTACACTGGTACCAGGACGTCTATCGAATCTGACGCCCCAGTGCTCGCAGCTACCCGTGCACCACGGGTATCTTCAAATGATTTATAGGTATCTCTAAATATAACCAATTTAATGATATCTCCAAATGATTTAGAGATATCGTCAAATGGTGCAGAGATATCGTCAAATGTTAGAGATATCTCTAAACCCGTTAGTGATATCTCTAAATGGCTGCAGATATCTCCAAGTATAATTAGAGATATCAATAAATATTTAGAGATACCAATAAATGATTTAGGAATATCGTTAAATCATTTAGAGATGTATCTAAATAATTGCTGATACGACTAATTCCTTGTTTTTAAATAAAATGGCTTGCCGTAGGAAATGCTATAGCTGGCCGCGCGTCAGCAGTCCAGATTCTTTCCCTCCTACTATGTCCATGATCACTGTAATTGGGAGCGCAGCGACAGCCCCTATCCTTTTTAGTAGCATCACCTCATTAGACAGCAGAAATAAAAAGCTCTAACTTGTACAACACACAATTTACGAAATAAAAAAAACAAAAACCTTAGTTATTAAAACGCCACTTTGACAAAACTGCTGTCGATTTCAAAATACAACCCGGCCACTATTAGGCTTAGTGCACGGGCAGTATCTGTCTTTTATTTAGCGCTGACAAAGCGGACCATTCACGCCAGAATCATCCTAGTAATTTTTTGAAACTCCATTTCTGGATGAAAAGGTAAGCTGAGCAGCACAGGTGTAGTACACAAATTCATGCGTGTTTCGTAACAATTACAGGAGAACGCCGACAAATAACAGCAAGGTAAACGTCCTTCGGAGCCCTGCACAACAACTCGTCTTCAGCACTTTAGTGCCATTAAAACGTTAAAAACGACAATTTTCAGAAGTTTTTCAACTGCAATAAATGCTTTATACGTCCAGGGGCCAGCCATGCTGGTGTATACAAATTTGAGTATGCAAAATTTGTTTGCATATACACAAGTTGCGTATGGAAGGGCTGTTAAAAAAACGTTTGGTGATCGTGCACCACCCCCCACGTTTTCAAGTTGGAGGAGGGGGGGGGGGGGGGGGATTTTGCCCCTGCATCTTTAATGTTAAAACACGATATCTCAGTTTCTATGGGTCCAATATGGTTCAATTTTTTTTTTTTAATTTACAGCTGATTGAAAGAGGAATTTACAATGTTCTATGACTTATGACAATCTTGGAAGTGGTTTCCCCAGTAAACGGGAGATAGCCTAAAGGCCGGTTGCACCAAATTAGCATTGCAGCATTTAGGCCTATCGAGTTCTCTCTCGCAGGAAGCAAAGGAATGCACAAAGCAAAAAACAAGCCACGTGAGTGAGTAAAAATTTGGTACACCCTCTTTGCACCTGGAAATAAGCTATAAAAGTTAACGATATTAGTGTCACTAGATGATGCCAGGAGTTTTTCTTATATTTTTCCGTGGCGCCATCTAGTGACACTAATATCGTTGACCTTCAATAGCTTGTTTCCAGGTGCACGAGGGCGTACCAAATTTTTACTCACTAATTAAGGAATAACATGGCTTGTTTGTTGCGTTTACAAGTTTTGCTTTGGGCATTCCTTCGCTACCTGCGAGATTGAACTCGATAGGCCTAGTTACTGCAATGCTAATTTGGTGGCAACCAGCCTTTAAGTTATTTCCCGTTTACTGGGGAAACCACTTCCGGGATGCAGGGGAAATGTGCCCCCCCCCCCTCCCAACTCGAAAACGTGGGGGGTGGGGCACGATCACCCAACCTTTTTTTTAACAACCCTTCCATATGCAACTTGTGTATGCAAACAAATTTTGCGTACTCAAATTTGCATCCACCATGGCTGGCCCCAGGACTAGTATAGTTATTATTATAATTTTTGTCCTAACTTCGGAAATTGGAGGGTGAAATTGGAGGGTCCAGTCAAATTAGCCTATTTTTAGGCATTTGCGGGAACAAATTTCCATTAAGCTGAAATTGGTACATAACCCCTATACGTCATACTAACCAACATACTCCCGAACATTCCAAGTTGAGATTTCGCCGCCATCTGGCAAAAATGGCAAAAGGTCACTTCCGGTTTAGGGTTTTCGTCCATTATCTTGTCTCCCGTTAACTTTACGGCAATAATGCATAGGACCAAAGATGTAGAGCATAAAATTTCCAGAAAAAATTATTCCTGATGAACATTTCCAAAAACCTATAGTTTTGCGAGAAATTAATGGTTTAATTATACACAGCCCTACTCTCATGTTAGCGTTTTTCTCTCAACACGGTTTTAAATTGTACACAGCGGCGTAAGGATCGGATTTAAGTCAATATATGCCGGAATAGGAATTGAAGAAGATAAATAAAGCTAACGATTGCCGTAAACCGCATGCGTTTATCTTAAATAGTTGGCAAGTTATCACGATTTCTGTTATTTGTTGAATATACATTAAACTTTTATAACAATAGACCAAAGGTCTTTATAAATAATGATTTTGTAGGCGTTGTTGCGTGGAGCCTAAAGATTAGCATGACGAGACGGTGCGTCATTTTCTTTTTGAGTGCCCCCGGTGGACGGCTCAGCGCCGTTTTGTGGTTGCCGCTGGGGTTGACCCTATGCATAAGGCCCTTGGTGTTTCGCCACACTCCTCGTTTGGTATAGGTCCCCTGCACAGGACGTTAGGTTTTTGTAGGGCGACGCAGCGTTTTACCTAGGGACCCAGGGTATCTCGTGCTCTCTTGTTCCCCGGCTGGCCGGTTGCAGTGTGTATAGACGGATTGTAACTTTAGGTCTTTAGTCTTAAGTAGTTTTAAGTAGTTTTAGAGAGAGCTCATGGTGTTTTAGGCCGTTACGCTCTGTAAATAAAATAAAATAAGATTAGCATTGTTATAACTGGTTTATTGTTGTAAGAGGTACGTATCATTCTTGATTTCCACTCTTACATTATTGTTATACATATAATGGGGTATTGTTGTACCAATGTTTTAAAACTAATACAAGTGTTAAAATTTGTTTGGTTAAAGGCACATAACTCCCTCCGGTATATTTTAACAGTTTCACTCGATACATTACCGGAAATAGTTTTATATAAACTGATTTACCTTTCATTTGCTGGTCTAAGGGTACGATGCAGATGTCAGTAATGGCGCGTGAATGTTATTAGGCTTGTTTTAAACGGCTCGGTCCGAGCGGTATATAACTCCCGCCACATCGCTGGCAAGCCGCTGCCCTGGAGGAAGGATAATTAATCCTTCGCTCATGTTTGCGACTTGGTCGTACGATGTGTCACGTTGCAGCGGCCCCGAAAGGAGTATGACTAGTGTCGTATAGCAATGCGCGCTGCGGTCGTTTGAACTATATTTTAGCGTAGGTGACGCAGAGTAAAGCGGCCAGAACGGAGGGATTTATGTGCCTTTAATAAATGTGGCGAGTTACCTTTTAGTTTGGCATATATTCATTTAGTCTGGCCAATCTTGGGTTTGATGTTGAAAAAAATTGTTTCTAACTAACCTTCGTAGTTAGAATTGTGTGCTGAACGGTTTTGTTTTGACATTATCCTTTCGATTTGGTGACGGTTAAGGAGGTACAGCCAACAATTTGTTTTCGGAGAAGCATTTCACCCCCTTTAGCAATGTTTTCGTGGCTAGATTTTCGTAGATTTTTGATGTAAGATACATGCAAAATATACGAACATCTAGCCACGAAAACTTGCTTCTCCGAAAAAGGTTTTTCGGCTGTAGCTCCTTAACCGTCACCAAATCGAAAGGATAATGTCAAAACAAAACCGTTCAGCACACAATTCTGGACAGGAAAGGTGATATTCATCTTTCGCGTAAACGCAACCAATGAACGCCAAGAACGTGTTGTGTATTACCCTTAATATTATGCACTAGTGTTCCTTTTCGGTTTCAAAGTGCTCTTGAGAGCTCTCTGTTAGCCCAAAATGGACATGCTTATATTATTCTGAAAGGTGGGGATCTCTTATTTCCATCAATCCTAATTCAACTTGTTTAAGATAGAAAGGGACCGTTTTACGCCTGTTTAATAAAGATGAAGTGTTACCGGCGTAGTGACAAAAGCATATGGCGATTTTGGATTTCAAAGTGCTCTTACGATCTCTCTATTAAACCAAACTAGACATGCTTCGAATTTCTTGAAAGACTGGATCTCTTTTTTCTATCAATCTTAACCAAATTGGTCAAGCTTAAATAGGGACTTTCCGGCACCCGTTTCACTGTGAAGTGGTAATGGCATAACACGGAAAGCATATGGTGATTTTCGATTTCAGAGGGCTACTGCGAAAGCTCTAACAGCCCGACATGAACATGCTTAGAATTTTCTGAAAGGTGGGGATCTCTTCTTTCCATCAATCCTAACTAAAATTGTTTAGCTTAGATAGGGACCGTCCTACGCCCCTTTAAAGGTAAAGTGGTAATGCCACAGGAGCGAAAATCACCTAATGCTTTCACGTTTAAACAGGTGTAGGACGGTCCCTATCTAAGGTAAACAATTTTAGTTAGGATTGATGGAAAGAAAAGATCCCCACTTTTCAGAAAATTATAAGCATTTCTACTTTGGTGTAATACAGGGACAGTAAGAGCAGTTTGAAATAGAAAATCGCTATACGCTTTTGCCACTACGCCACTAACACTTCACCTTTAAATGGACATAAAACGGTCTCTATCTAAGCTAAACAAGTTTAGTTATGATTGATGGAAAGAAGAGATCCCCACCTTTCAGAAAATCCTAATCATGTTCATGTCGGGTTGTTAGCGCGCTCGCAGTAACCCTCTGAAATCGAAAATCACCATATGCTTTCGATGTTATGCCATTACCACTTCACAGTTAAACGGTTGTCAGACGGTCCCTATTTAAGCTTGACCAATTTGGTTAGGATTGATGAAAAGAAGAGACCCATACCTTTAAAAAAATCCGAAGCATGTCCAGTGTGGTTTAATAGAGAGCTCTCACGAGCACTTTAAAACCGAAAAGGAGCACTCTAGCGCACAATATTAAGGGTAATACACTTAACACGTTCTTGGGGTTCAATGGTTGCGTTTACGTAAAAGATGTATAACACCTTTTCTCTCCAGAATTGTGTGCTGAACGGGTTTGATTTAACATTATCCTTTTGATTTGGTGACGGTTAAGGAGTTACAGCCGAAAACTTGTTTTCGGGGAACATGTTTATGGGGAATCATTTCATCCCCTGTAGCTACGTTTTCGTGGTAAATTTTCATAGATTTTTGGATGCATTTTAAAAAACATATTTTTTAGACTAATTGCGAAGGTATTGCTTTTGTTACAATTTTTTCAGGGTCAAACCCAAGATTGACCAGACTAAATGAAGATACGCCAAACTAAAAGATAACTTACCACATTTACTAACCAAACAAATTTTAATACATGTATTAGTTTTAAAACATTGGTACAACATAACAATAATATAAGAGTGGAAATCAAGAATGATAACCATGCCTCTTACAACAATAAACAGCAATGCTAATTTTTAGGCTCTCACGCAACAACGCATACAAAATGATTATTTATAAAGACCGTTGGTCTATTGTTATAAAAGTGTAATTGTATGTGCAACAAATAACAGAAATCGTGATAACTTGCCAACTATTTAAGATAAACGTATGCGGTGTGCGGCATTCGTTAGCTTTATTTATCTTCTTAAATTCCTATCCCGGCATATATTGACGTAAATCCGACCGTAAATTAAGCCGCTGTGTACAATTTAAAACCGTGATGAGAGAAAAATGCTAACATGGGAGTAGGGCTGTGTACAATGAAACCATTAATTTCTCCCAAAACTATACGTTTTTGGAAATTTTCACTAGATATGATTTTTGTCGGAAATTTTATGCTCTACAACTTTGATCCCATGCATTATTGCTGTAAAGTTAACGGGAGGCGGCGAGATAATGGACGAAAACACTAAACCGGAAGTGACTTTTAGCCATTTTTCCAAGATGGCGGCTAAAGATCAATTCGGAATGTTGGGGAGTTTTAGTATGTTGGTTAGTATGATGTATAGGGGTTATGTACCAATTTTCAGCTTAATGGGAATTTGTTCCCGCAAAAAAGCTAATTTGACTGGACTAGGAGGGGGGCTTGCCTCAGTAAGGGAAAAAGTCAAGCCACCCTCTTTAGGATGACATGTTTGAAAAACTGTTTGAGTGTTATTATTAAGTGAAACATTAAAAAGTAAAATTAAAAGAACATAAAAAGAATGGATCACACCGATAGATGGTCTAAATTGTAGATGGATGGAAATCCAGAACCGTCCATTTTCTCCTTGGCCAATTTGGAAGCTTTAGTTTTACTTTTTGAAGCGCACCCAGCCAGTCTCAGTCGTGGCGCTAGTAGGAGAGGGGGAATATTTTGTTAGGTAAATCCCATCGGAAATCCTAGGTTCTTTTACATGCTATAATCGACATGAGCACGAGACATTACAGGGCCCTACTCTTACCGAAAATGCTAAGGGGGGCTGAAGCCGGAATTGAGTGCGGGATCTCTGGCACATGAGACAGTCATGCTAACCATCAGGCCACTTTGTTGGCCCTTTGGTAAATTTGGAAGCGGTAAAGCAGAACAAAACCCGAATACCGAACTCATTTAATGTAGGAGGAAAAGGGGTGAACAGAATGAACCGAACACGCCAAGGACTCCGCAAGAAGATATGCCATGCACGGTTCGAAGTTACTTTCCTTTCCTCTCCTGCTTTATGAACTACGTTTTTGCGGTTTTGTTCTGCATTTCATTTTTGCGGTTTTCATCTTTGCGGCATTTCTTTTTCTTCGTTTTTCTTCTTTTTTTCTTTTTCTTCTTTTCTTTTTTTTTTAATCTTTTTCTTCTTTGCGGCATTTCTTCTTTGTGGTTTTTGCGGTTTTGAGTTTTGACCTGGGTGAAAATGGGGCTTCCAACCCTCGCTTACCATCCATCCACTATAGCTGTTTAGAGGAAGGAATGCTGAACCCTTTGCTCTTCTTAATTTTACCTCTATAGGTTGTCTAGAGACAAATCATGAGGACCACTGACCCGCATTTGAACATCGTCATTACGTAGTCAATGTTACTGTTTGTAAAGAAATTTACCGAATTCGTCCTTTTCACCAGCTAAGGTAATCTCGGAACGGAAAGAGACAAGCTAACCTTAGCAGTTAAAAAGGGCATTAATTCGACAAGTTCTTTACAAACGGCGACAAGTGCCTACTCTTTCACTTATGTTTATCTCTTTCATCACATTATCGTTTGTGTATGAACTGAAACCTTTCGAAACACGCAATCTTCACTCATCATTTGCTTGATCAGTTGGCTGATCGAAATGCCTGTCAGCAGCATACGAGTTGCAACAAGACATGTTCTCGAACGAAGCGAGACCATGCCTAATGAGCACAACCTGAATAAAAATAATAATCTACACGACACGGATCAGATTGCAAAATTAGTAGCACAACTTGCTAGAGTGAAGAGAAGAAACTTGGTTTGATTGATATGTGAGGAAGATAATAAATCTCAGTATTTTTGACAGTATACTATTGTCTATTGTTTCGTGGTTGTTTTATAGTCCGTATCCCGGCGAGTGACTGAGGGTCAGGGCCCAGTAATAAACCAAATTGAATTGAAATTGTCTACTGAAGCGTATATTTTAACATCGTACTTGCTCATGATTCGTTGTAAATGTAGTGAATGAGATAAACGAAGAGAAACAAAAGTGTAGGCACGTGTTACCGTTTGTTTATGAACTGAAACCTTATGAAAATCGCGCGTTACACTGATAATCTTTTAACTTAGAGTTGTTGGCGTTTGTCTGTCAGTACTTATTAGATATTATGTTTACTCACGAGCCATGGCCTAAAGCGACGGTCTGTCAGCAGCATAAGAGTTACAACAATACATGTCCTCGACGGAAGCGAGACAACGCCGACTGAGAGAGCGTCAACGAGCGTCTCAGCTAGTCTTAATACACACAAAACATACATACAAAACTACATGTACAATGTACATATAAAACTTATGGTTGACTTATATATATATGTGTGTGTATAAGTCAACCATAAGTCAACCATAAGTTTTATATATATATATATATTATAGATCTCCTGAAGGAAAAAAATGTGAATATGGTTGTCGGTAGGAAGCAAGTTAATCCATTCGTAGTTTAGACGTACTTTTCAGATACGACAAGGGTCCTAAATGTCCCAAATTAACGAAAATTAATGGAACCATCAACAACATAAAGTGTAATTCAGGCCGAAATTAAAATCAAGTTGTTCGCATGTATAGTTGTGGGTTCCTATTCTGTTAGGGAACCAACTTTATTGAACGGTACCTCTTCCCCACAAATTTATACTGTTAATAATAATAATGTTATGGTGCAATAGCACGCTGACCATGAGAGAACCCCAGGGGCTCTCTACATCCAGTCATCAAACGACAGCATTTAAGATTTGTGAAAAGAATTTCTATGGTTACACGAAAAGGCGACCAAACCGCCTCTCGACCAGTTTTAAAATAATGTAATATTATGGACAAGAGAGTAAAGATGCCAGAAAAAGAAATGTAAAATAAAACTAATATTTTATGTAATCAAAAGTGTTCCAAGACGATTTTAGTTGTTGAACAGAATAAGTGTACTAATGTGCACAGTGCTCAGGTCTTTTTAAAAAGGATGATAAATCGACCAATTCGAACTTTTTGGCAAAGCTATGTCCATCCGAAACCAAAACTCGTATAAGAAAAGCCGCTAAGTTCCGAAAAAGGGTCGGCCTTTGAAAGTAATGAAATCATTCATCAAGGGAAAAGCCCTCCAAGGTTAATCCTATATTAGACAGCAAACTTAGCTCTCCATTCTTTGACTACTTGCTTAGACTATACTGAAACATGTTGGACTTATAACTGTGCAATCCTGTATCTCTGATATTGACATTTATTCAATACGTCATCTTTGCAGATAATCACAATCACTCCTGGTTTAAAAAAATCATCACAGAACACGGCAATACGTCAAGTTTCCTAGCTAATACGGTTAATCGTGGCAGCTTTTCATGGTTGAATTATCAATACATCCAAATGCCGACCCTTTTTGGAAACTTGGCGGCGTCTCTGTGGCCAGGTTTGGTTTTGGGCTGATATCACAACTTTCTTAGGACTGTGAACGTACCAAAGGATACACCGTCTTATCTTCATCTCTCTTTTTTTCTGGAGAAATTCTATGTCTATAAATTTTAGCGTTGATGATTAATCGTATGTAGTCATGTACATGTGAAATTCAACAAGACACCAGTAACAATAACAACTAATCTCATCTACGTGGCCGATCACCTACTTGGCGGCGACACAGTAGCACGGGTCTCGAGTAACCAGCAAATTTGGCGCATTACCAAGACACACTTCTTTAAAAAAATTACCTATTATTCCTATTGTTTTTTTTTTTCACGGAGACTGCCGAGACTGTGGCATTTTGCAACGAGTTCTAAACTCGGACAACTACAACGGCAAAGAAATTGTGTCTACAATTCAGTCTTCCGGGTGGGATGGTTAGTTTGTGTGTTCTGTCCCCTCGTCCAGATTATGGGAGTTCATTTGAAAAAAGGGTTAGACCAACTGATCAGAGCTGGTGGATCATCTTAAAAAAACTAAGATCAGACTTCAACCTTTGCGTTCTACTGAGTTGAGTACTAGCTTCTTGAGAAGGTCACAGTAAGTTCGCGTGCCTGCACTGCAAAAATGGCGGTGCCAATTATAATACCTAATAATACTGAAACTCGTTACAAGGACGTTCTGGGTCTTACCATGAGTTTTTATGCGTTGTAAAGCACAATGTCAACAAATGCAAAGTCTAAGGTCAGTCTCCCAGTTGTACAAAATGATGAATATTTTGTAGTCGTTGCGCGATACACTGATATCGACGATGTAAACCGAAACTTCCACAGGTGTTGTAAACCAAAATATGTATAGGTGTTGTAAACTAAAACGTC
>JAHWFP010182800.1:0-10239 GCA_023313725.1 Lithobius niger
GACATCTGACGGCATTAATTTCTGCGCGTTCCAGCAAAACAATGGCGGTCTCCGTGTCGTGTTTTGGTGATGCAATAATTAAATTGTTGTATCGGACGTACGTAACGTATTCTTACCGCAGTGCTTGTGGTTCGTTATTGTGTAAGTGATCCAAAAGTAAAGCATGCATGTCAAAATGGATGTAATTGCCCTTTAAAGCATACGAATGTTTTATATTACAAAGATGCGTATTTCGTCAAACCTAACATTTTTGTCGAAATGGCTGTATGGTAAAGAGTCGCGTTCGGCTAGCTACGTTGCTGGATTTCAATAATTTTTTCGGTTTAAAAGAAACCCTTTCTGAGGAAGCAATACATCTGAATATCAAACTAACATATCGTTTTTTTTTACTACAAACACTTTTATTTTTATTTCATTTTTTCTTTTAAAGGTACATGCATCCATGTTGGCTTTCCTGTATGACTCAGTTTTGTGACATTAGTTCAAACTTATGTAAATGTTGCCAACACATTCATTTTCTTGTTTTTTTCTTTCGTGCGAAATGATTTTGCGACATTAACTCTAACCTGTGTAAATGTTGCAAACGCTCGTCTCTGCACGACATACCGAAAGGATTTATGTCCCTTTAATTTATGTATCCCTTAAAGTGTGTAAGAAGAAATGTACTGTGGGTTTTACAGGAAGAGATTAAAAGTTCTTCGTAGCCTACTAAAAGCTTCGTATTTGATAAACTCTTTAGAAGAGAGATTTTTTTTCCTCCCAGGGTATAGAGCAGTGACACGACGTAGTATTATTGTATATAACTCTATGCTGGAGCCTTAATGGGTTAGCTGTAAGGGGCACTGCGGAGAGAAACAGAAGGGCGTCATACTGAAGCCGATGCTGTGAAGAGTGATTTCTTAGACCTAAAACGCGCGATTTTTGTTGTTGGAGAAAACAACGTTATTTTAAGCCTAAGAAATTCGCACTTCCGTTGTTTTTCCCTCCATTTTTATTTAGTGCACCTTGTAGTTATTACCTCCAAAACCCATACTTGGAGCCAATATGGCGCAAACGTCACTGCTCTATTCACAGCATTATAGAGATTAGACTGGGTATATCAAGACGACGAGTCAAGACCGAGATAGGAAATAATTTATTGAAACGGAGCAGACACTGAACAGAACAGATAACACTAAAAATTCGAGAATAATTTGTAAAACAATTTGAATCCGACACTCACCTAACCCACACGTACACATTTATTATCACAAAACCTAAATTTTCGGCTCTCATGGGTGTCACTCACGAAGAAGCACAAGCACAACGTCAACCAAGCATACCAGACCATTTTCCTATGTAGTAAACAGGTGAGTGGGGAAACGAGTCAGTAGATGTATCGCCTTCTTGTCGAAATTTTACGATTGTACTTTACCTAACTTGTGTTATTTCGTTTGTGTTTTTTAACTCTTTCGTCAATGACTCCCATGAGAGCTAAAATTTAGAAAATGGCCACTTGATGTTGTGCTCCTTCGTCAATGACTCCCATGAGAACTAAAATTTAGAAAATGGCCGCTGGTCTGTTTGGTTGATGTCAATTGAAATGAATGCCTCATTGACTATGTTACTTAAAACTAGTGCAGAGCTTGATGTTCAGGAAACCGAACGAACCTTGCTGACGGCACTTTTGTAAGGATCGACTGCAGCGTTCTATTCGAAGCCCAAATTGGTATAATTATCCAATTACCTGTAATTAAGGGGTAATTACCACATTCGGAAAAGAACATCAACTTGATACTTTTGCCAGTAGTTCGAACGTGTGTACGGCAAACTTTCTAGAGAGAGAGACATTCCATTCTTGTGTAAATTGTATCCGATTGAGTGGCGCGAAACCAGACTATTAGTATTAGAACGTTTTAGCGCCACAAGTCAAACACTCGCAAAAGGATGCTACAAGCTGCGGAGACGCTCTTTGCCGGCTTGTGGGACAAATTCGTTTGATCGAAGTCTCGTTGTAAAATTTTATGTTGTAAATATTGTTGGAGTGAGAAGAAGAAAATTCAATTATTTTTTTTTCAATCTTGAGTCGAATATTGAATTTATACTTTTAAAGCTCCAAAAAATAATTTAATAAACGAAAACATGTACAATATCAGCCAAAGACAATTGAACGTAGCTGCAAAGGGAGCAAACAGGGATAGATTGGTAGGTCAACTCTGTCCACATTACGCAATAGCTACAGTTGGCAAAATGATGACGATTGCTGCTGGTGTTACAAAACGACCACTACATTAAAACCACTCAAAACACAGCACAACAATGATACCAACTGTACCACTGTCAAGATTTCATTGGTCGTGACTATGTCGAAATTTAACCCCAACCGTGCTATCAAAATTCGCTAAACCGTAATAAAAAAAAAAAAAACGGAAGCTTACCACTTCTGTAGGCCTGTAGTATCTCGGATTTACTTTGACTCTTACGATTCCCGTTGCTGCTTCCTTGCCGAATTCCTCGACCCCAGATCCCTCCCATCTGGAGATGATATAAACAAAAGAAAAGTATGAATCAACGGATTGAAACTGAGAATTGTTTGTTTATATAGACCAGCCATACAGCGGCTAATTGTAGCCTTCCTGACTCACATAATCTTCCGTCCAATATGTTGAAATGCTGCTTCTACGAACTCCCGAACACTGTGCACCGCACCTGTGGCGATCACCAGATCATTGGGCTTTTCTTGCTGCAGCATTTGCCACATGGCCTGAAAGCAATAGTTATGAAATTGAGAATCGGGATGGTGAGTGAGTATATAATGGGTGGAGGAATCTAACGACCAATTAGGAACAAGACAGAATCAAGTTAATATTGATGGAGGAATTGCACGGGTCTCCTGATCATTACTGCAACACGTTGGGGGATGTGCCAGCGTTTAGGATACAAGAACAATTTACAATTTTTTTGAACTTACATCTGAAGCAAACTAATACTTTTAGAAATGAACCGGTGGAATTTCGATCCTTTAGAAACAAAAAAGGAGTCTTGAAATATATCGCTATGGTCAATACAGTGAAAACATCGAATCGTCTGAAAAAAAAAACCACCAAAAAGTTCGCTTAAATTCAGGTGTTCGCTTAAATTTAGGTGTTCTTTTTAAGACAAAAGGAGTCTTAGGGGAGATGAACACTAGGGTCCATATTAAGTCCCTGCCAATCTGTGCCAACCAGGGTAGTGCAATAGACTACCACGCTCCGTCAGGAGCTATGGGATATATTCTGGCCTACTCTGGACACTCTCGGTCCCCTGTGGTGATCAGAGGTTTCCCGGTCAACCCCCGTGTTTGCCCATCCCTTTCCTGGACTTCAGAAACAACGAGTAATGATACAAATTCTGCTGGTCCATTTACACATAACTAATTACTTCAGATGATGCAAGACTCCAAAAAGTTGAAGAAAAAAAAAAGTTGAACCGGGGCACTTTATTTCGACCCAATGGCCTGTTGACTGGAAAAGTGTTCTACTGGCCCGTTCTGGTAAAACAAAATGCAACGCCCATTTTCGTTGAAATTTACAAAAACTGTCTAGACTTGCAGCATTAACAGTTCAAAGTTCAGCATGAAATATAGAATCTTTATTTCATACTGAACTTTAAAATTTCAAGCTGAGAAAAAAAATCCTACAATTCCTCTAAGTCTTAACTGCTCATGCCAAACTGGAAGTTTTTTTTTTAAAGTCCCTTTTTTTTTTGAGTCCCATGTGTTGCTTTGGTAGGTTATGGAATTAGAACCGGCGTCAGCTGGGTTTCTAGTCGGGGATGCTAACCACTAGGCTGTGCTTGCTCACCTTGTTTTGCCGATCAGTAGCCATTCAATATATTGGATGCTGGCCAGGAATCTCGGTAGTTCCTGTCAAACCATGCTCCCCCTCTTTCAATCTGTGACTTTTGTTATTGGCCCTCGGAATCTACGAGTCGTCAGTACGAGTCGTCAGGACTGAGTTGAAAGAGGCTGGTCAAAGATGCTCAATCACTGCTAGTAATGGCGGCCTGACAACTAGCTCAAGTTTGCCAACGAAGCAAGCAGTCTGCATTAAAGACTGGCCTTGTGAGGATACGCAATACACTAGTTTGAGAAAGAAAGAAAAGACAACTGCCCCGACTGGGATTCGAACCCCGGACTTCCCGTTTACTAGCCGGGCGCTCTAACCACTGCGCTACCGGGGCGGGTATTGGCTACAGGCTCCAGCCGAGCTAAGTAGCTGTTCAGTCTTCTCAGTGGTGACGTAGAGATCACAAACATACATACAACGAGGGAACGCAACTTTGCTTCTTGGCCTCTACACTAGAAATATTGCCAGTAGTAGATAAAGAAAGAAATCACAAGGTAAAGGGTAAACGAAGCAAGCAGTCTGCATTAAAGACTGGCTTTGTGAGGATACACAATACACTAGTCTGAGAAAGAAAGAAAAGTCAACTGCCCTGACTGGGACTCGAACCCAGGACTACCCGTCGGAGCCAGTACCCGCCCAGGTAGAGCAGTGGTTAGAGCACCCGGCTAGTAAACGGGAAGTCCTGGGTTCGAGTCCCAGTCGGGGTAGTTGTCTTTTCTTTCTTTCTCACTACCGTGCAGATGTGTAATAAAGTGGCACATCAATAAGAAATTGGTTTTTAACACTTTGCTACTACCTTTTGCCTAAAGGCTGAACCATTCTCAACTTAGTCACCTCTTTATAGGTTTTTGGTTTTGTTTTAATTTTATTGT
Source organism: Lithobius niger (assembly GCA_023313725.1). Lineage (NCBI taxonomy): Eukaryota > Metazoa > Arthropoda > Chilopoda > Lithobiomorpha > Lithobiidae > Lithobius > Lithobius niger. The sequence continues at coordinate 4,739 of JAHWFP010182800.1, forward strand.
AATTTATTTTATTTCGTTTGTTTTGGTGTGTTGATATATCACTCCTTTGAAGGGCTGAACCACTCTCAACTTGGTGGCCTCTTCACCAGTTTTTGGTTTTGTTTATTTTACTACAATTTATTTTTCGTGAATTGGACGTGAATACAATTTCTTTGGCAATGCTGTTTAGATTTATCATGCTACACTAGTGTGTGTCTAGGCACGCTTGTCAGTATACACGTTGTCATTGTCCGAACTTTGGCCGTCCAATGAGAGACGATGACGACAATACAAACAATGGTTATAACAATATTTTCGTACTTACGCGCCATCCCCGTTACGCCCGTAGGCTCTAAACCATAAAAGGTACGCAGTTCGTATCGTACTGCAGCCATTCGTTCAATTTCATAGCTTGAAGCCTTCTCGTTATCTCGGCATTGATAAACAATCACCCTACGGAAATTAACATGGGGATGAGCGGACTAGAATTTTGTATTGAAAGCAGCTTAGCTGGCTTTCCTACGCAAATTAATTTTTGTCAGGTGGGTCATTGCTCTTGATTTCAACACAATTTAAGTGTTTATACCGCATTATTATTTTTATCCAAGTATCTGAAATGTGCTCAACTCTGCTTCAGTATATTAGACACTGACGCTATGGCGTCGCATTACAATAGTTTACAACCTCGACAATTGAATTGATGTGATGTTTGCTGTGATGATTGTTGCCTAATTGGCGCGACACACTAGCGTGTGTCTAGATAAGAAAAATATATATTTTTTTTTTGGAGGGGGGGGTTGACTAGAAATGTCAAAGAAATGTGGTTAAGTTGAATAAAGTAAAAAATAAAATAAAATGTCTGGTTACCTGGTGCTTCAATGTGCAACCGAGCCCGTAAACCAAACAATGCTCTTTGTGTGGTCTTAGGCTCGCATGGTTGGCTGACGCAACTTGAAATACTTACAAAAAAAAAAATCTACCAACACATCAAGTTTTCCAATCAAAATTACCTCCACATAATCCCTGGCATGGCCCCAGTCTCTTTTGGCGTCCAAGTTGCCCAATTCAAAAAAGTCCATCTGCCCAAGGACGATCTTGGCAACCGATCGAGTGATCTTTCTCGTCACGAATGTCTCACCTATAATATGGAGAAGGGGAAGAGAAGATATGCACCTGGATTAAATTACTGTTTAATAAAACAATCGTCGTTGTTTTGTAAATAAAGCTTAAGGTCAAATGGTGTGAGCTCACCTCGGCGAGGGCTTTCATGGTTAAAGAGGATCCCATTGCACGCAAACATGTCATAAGCTTCTCGATAGTTGACGATGATCCAGTAGGCATATAATTTTGCCACTCCTATTGATAAATAAGCACCTTTCAATTACAATCGCTACAACTTTTCGTATCTTAATTCTTGCTCCTACTTTACAACCCCCCATTCCCCCAAAAAATTGAGAATTGGGCTACACTTGTGCATTATCTCCCCAAAGATCTTTAACATCACGAGGTTCGTCCACGGGGGGCGGGGGCGGGAGGGAAGAGAAAGAGGAGCACGTTGTACCTGCCCTTTTCGGAAAAAAAAGCCTATTATTTTGCTTTTCTGAATCGATAAATGCTGGTGCTGGACCAAAAGAAAGGACCTAGAGGCCTAAAATAGGCCCACAAAAAAAAGGCGAGAAAAAGTGGCCACTTTATTATGGGTAAAGGGTTATCAGGAGCGAATGAATGCCATATACGTCCGGGAGCGTCACCATGGACTTACATACTATCACACTACGTTCCCTGAAGTTTCATGGTATCACGTAACTCTCGTCTTGTATTCCACCGTTTGCACAAGGTCGTCTGGGAGTGAAGCAGCGTGTTTCCGCTCCTGGCTCCAACCCACATGATTCAACATCGCCAAGATCAAAATGTTATTTGACAAAGTAATGCTAAGCAGCTGTAACTTCCTGGCGCGTGCGAGAGCCAGCGTAGAGTCGGGAGGCAAGATATGCAAGTTCTTCTCCAGTCGCCCTGTGGCTCGAGAAACAAAATGCGTTCCTCGTTTTAAGTTCGTTTTAAGTGCTTGGACTATACGCAGCACAAGGGACATTTTTCACACATATTTATTAGATAAAAACCAACACAGCGTAATTTTACGCAAAAGTAAAAACGGGCACTAGTTCAACAACCGGCCGAGGACTCTGTATGAACGGTGGAACCTAGGACGATGTATGGTAAACTGCGTTTACCGGACAATCAGATTCACGATTTAAGGCGCAGCCAGCATCGATACCTCCGCTTTGAGATTATAGGATAGCAGCCGCCACAACGATTGTCATGGAGTACAAAATGTTGGAGAAAGACAAGTCCGTCGAGCAGGGTAAAAACACGCATAGCTATAGTTACAATGCGATACTCTTCGCAAAATTTATCCTAGCACAGGCAAAAGTTTGAACTAATTTTCTAATAGCTGTTCGATTTTATAAAATGATGTCTGTATCATTTTTAGTCTTCTGTACAGCCGTAGCCTACCGGCTTAGAAGACTATTGCAAAGACTTAGTTCGTCCGTCCGTCGCCTTTTCAACTTCGCAACGGTACCAGATATTGACGACCACTGTTTACAACATTAGCTTCATTGTCAAAAATTAGTTACATAACATAGCAAATGAAAACATCGTTACTTCCTTATAGCTAATAGACTTCTTTGACGTAACTAAATTAAATAATAACATTTGATCATCGAATTGAAATCCTAAGGCTAACACTGCAGCCGTAAAAACAGAAGCATTTTAGCTTCGTTTAAAATAGTCTCGTCGCATTGTTGCATGAATGAATGGGCTTACCAATCAACCAGATTCTCCGTTATGCCTATCTGATCTGCTAATTACGAAATTAAATTACGGTTAAAAAAATTAGGCCACAAAAATGAAAATTAGGCCTAAAATCACGGCAACTTCTACTACTACTAGTAGCTCGTGGCTTCATCAACAGTGCTCCCCCGTCACTTCCCTACTACCACTGATCTATATAAGCTATATTGCGTGTTACGTTTATGATAACTGTGTGTCCGAAAGAGCACCATGTTGCAAAAATGAATAGGCGTACTATACAAATCAAATCTCCGTTAGCTGCTACTTACGAAATTAAAGCTCCAGGTAAGAATTAGGCCTAAAAGTTGACAAATATGCCTAAAATCTAAAATAAGCTTAAAACCTAACACATTTTTAACCGGCAGTTCTAATGGTAACTGCTTTTAGATTATATAGCAGAGATAGCTGTTACAATGCGTGATAGAGGTGTACAGCTCACCATTGGTAGTGGCAGAACTGCACAGAAGACCGGATGCGACTAGGTAGTCGCTGTAGCCGCTTGTTAAGCTATATAGCGTTTTCACATTTGTGGCATCCTGCCCAATACATGCGTTGCCTTCGACGCACAATTACGACAGAAATTATGAATTATGGGATGTGTTCTCACGAATCTCATTCAGGCGAGAACAAAGGCGAGAACGGAGTACAACAGGTGCCGCCATATTTTTTTGATTCTTAAAATTGTTATTTTAATCTGAAATTGCTGTAATGCTCTTTACAGGGGGTTACAATAATTTTGTGAATAAAATAAATAAATAAATAAATAAATAAATTGTAGCATTGGCCTCTCGCCAATCCTAAACGCAGTTTACCGTATATCTCAGCTAGATCTCATTCAAACGAGAACCGGAAGTTGGCTGGCGCCATGTTGGCGTTACTGACGTCGGCCAATCGTAGGAAGGAATGCCGCTTGCGAAGGTTGGGAATGCATTGTTTTTAGTACAGTTGCGACACCCTAGTGGAACAAAGGATCGAATCGTGTCGAACTTCTCCTTCATGCCGCTCCTGGCGTTATTTAAATCGGAAAAAAAATGACTGAACAGCCGACTATTCAAACCTCTGAAAAATCGAACCCAGTAAAAAAAATATATTTAAATTGTATAAAAACTTTTATGCGACAGATCTCAATAGCTCTCACTGCACAGGAGTATAGAGCAGTGATATTTGCCGCCATATTGGCACCAGTATGGGTTTTGGAGGGCATAACTACAAGGTGCACTACATAAAACTGGAGGGAAAAACAACGGAAGAGCGGATTTCTTAGGCTAAAATAACGTTATTTTCTCCAACAACAAAAATCGCGTGTTTTAGGTCTAAGAAATCACTCTTCACGGCATCGGCTTCAGTATGTTTCTCTGTTTCTCTCCGCAGTGCCCCTTGCAGCTAACCTATTAAGGCTCCACCATAGAGTTATATACAATAATACTACGTCGTGTCACGCCTCTATAAAATAGGAAAAAAAATATAATTTACAAATGTTTATCACTGATCTAGTCCTTTAAAGAATGTACTTATGTAAATGTTAATAATTTTTTTAGCGCCCAGAAAATCAAGACCCCCCCCCCCCCCACCGCCGCCGCATTTTGCATTAAACTCCCACACAGCGAAAATCAATTTCCGAAGCATCTTAGCAATTTTGTAAACTTACAAACTTGTGGTGCCTTTACACTCCCTCTCCCTAATTACTACTTTCCTAGATTTTTTTTTTGTTGGCGGGGGCATTTATTTCGTTCAGGCCTCTGCCAGTCCGTTCTTCTCTTACCGTAAGGAGATCTTGGATAGAAAGGCGTCGTTTCTTTCTGTGGTATTTCTTGAACTTTCCCATACAATTCGCTCGTGGATGCTTGGTAGAAACGGACTTGCTTATCTAATTTGCATGTTCGAATGGCATCTAATATTCTAAGCGTTCCTAAGGCATCAACGTTTGCAGTATATTCACTGAGGTCGAAGGACACCTGGAATGGAAAAAAACACACAAAAAGCTAACTTTTTCAAGTTTTCCTGGGCATCAGACTAACTTTTGTTGACGTAAAGGACCGGTGTCATTATTTACAGTATGTCCGGGGGAGGCAGAGGAATTGAAAAAAAAAATGTTAGATGATCTCCCTTCCACGGACAAACAAACAAAAAACAACCTTTACAACTCCCCCCCCCCACCCCAAAATTCAAAAATATTCTGAATCCCCCTACCGCAAAAATAAGCTTTTATTAAGACTTTTCAGGTTAAAGGGACATTCCTCCCAGCAAGGGCGGATCCCAGGGAGAAGCCGAGGGGGCTGCGGCCCCCTCCAAGACAAATAAACACGAAAATATTGCCTAAAATGCAGTTATATTTTGAAGTAATGCATGAAACAAAAATCATCGTGCGGCCCCCTCGAAGACTTCATCCTGGATCAGCCCTTGCCTACCCAGCGCCATTTTTCTCGATCCTCCACATCAAGTACGGCCCCAAAGGTCTATTTACTTACCGTTAGTCTTTCCATTGCTAAAAAGCCGTTTTAAAATGTGGCGTCTAGGAGATTTTCTGTTGAATATTAGGGAACTATATTTACTATAATCTACACGTATTTGATCCTTTGCGCGCCTACAATAACCTTGAAGTTTTAACTGTGTGTACGCATGTACTAATTTTAATCGTTTGATAATAATTACCATGAGATCAAAAATCT
>JAHWFP010182804.1:2886-16874 GCA_023313725.1 Lithobius niger
TGCAACCCTTTGCACCACCCCTAATTACGGCACTGCCAACCCCCCCCCCCCCCCGTACCCGCTGCTTTCCTCTGGCCCAGCATGCACTGGTTAAATATAACCTAGTAATTCATAACATTTAATAATAATAATAATATGGTTTAGTCCATTATGAAGAGTCCAGTAAGGAGACGGTAGGGCATGGACCCTGAAACTGTTCCCATTTATTAAAATTAAATGTTACGTTTTAAAAATTTTAAAAGTTCAAAGTTGAAACAACCTAATTTTGATCGGCGGTGAAGGGAGACCAAGATCTACTGTGATTTTGTCATAGTGGCAGCACTTTCATGTAAATAGCATGAAAATGATCGTCCTAATTACTTTGAAGTATTTATTTATTATTATTTTATCGTTATTTATGTCGGTGAACCGTGGTTATGAAAAATTAATCATCTAGTGGTTAGAAAACGTTGATTAAAGCTATTAATTTCGGAAAAAAGATCCTTTGAAAACTGGGATTTATGATACCAATGGTCCTGTGTTCATTATTCCCGTCTCTCCTTCAGAAGCTCTTGACGACTCTGCGCATGACTAATCTAGACGACTAGACGACTCTGCGCATGACTAAAATAGACGTGAATTCCATTGGAAGCGAATAGCAGCTCAAGTAATTCTACACAAATAAATGTCGTGGATATCTATTTATGCAGCGAACAACTGTAATAATTTGATAGTTTATCATTGCATGCGTTACGTACATATCAACGAAATATTTAATTTTATAAGTAGAGGCAAGCAGTACCGTATTCACTTGCAACGAAGTGCTGTAGCCAAAGTACCGTTGTACCGGAAGTACCGTAACGTCGATCCCCAAAGCTCTTAAAAATGGCCGCTTACGTTTAGTTGGCCGAATGCGACAGGGCAACCTCGCAAGGTGTTCAGGACTCACACTATGAGGTCTTTTCAAACAGTATTCGACGTTGTATCTTACTTTTTGTGTCGAAAGCGATCAAGTCGAGGCTACGGCCCCAGATCCCCTTGGTTTCCTGCCCTTGCTTCCCCATCGGAGAGTCAGAGAGTGGGGAGGCACAAAAAAACTGCCCTCCTGGGGGTAAAACGGCCTAGGGGCAAAGTACGAAAGTAGGAAGCAACTCCCTTCCCCCCCCAAAAAAAAATATATATGGGAGGGGGGGGGGTGGTTGCTTGCTACTTTGTACTTTGCCCCTTGGCCGTTTTGTTATCCCCAGGACCGTTCTTTTGTCCAAGACTTTGAACAAAATAAATTTACTTTCTTTTTTTTTTTGGGGGGGGGGGAGGGGGAAGGGCCCTCGTATCGCATTCGGCGAATTCCCTGATTTCTGTCGGCTACACAGTAGGGCCCTCAATATCCTGACCTCGAGAGAAATGGCGTAAATAATTTTTTTTTCTGGGGGAGGAGCAAATTTAACGGCCCCTTTACGCTCCCTTGCTAGGAAACGCACAACCGCTTCATTTTGATTGAATGACTATTTTCGTCATTTGCATACTGTATATTATGGCTATCAAGCAAAATAAAACGTTTAAAGGTCAATATCGAAAAAAAAAATTACGCCTTGGCTTCTTTTTTGAGGGGGAGGGGCGCTTGACCTGCCCGCGTCCCCCCCCCCTCGTTATTTACATCATTGCTCGACAGGCAAAATAACCCAATGATATTAGTTACTGTAGAAGTAAAATTGCAGCATCACACAATTAACACTTCCAGGGCTTCACACCATTACGCATTCAATTTACGATACTTCAAAAAATTCAACGAAAGTGTAGCTTTGTTAACAAGCTCGTAAGTGTCTCATCAAAGTAACGTATGCCATGCAACATCATTATTATGTGTTTCACAATTGGTTGTTTATAAAAAAAATAACGTTTAAAGGATACTTCTTTGAAATATGTTAGAATGTGGCATCAGAAAATTTGCATTTTAAGGTTTTCCCACTATTGTGTACTGGAATACGTATTGTCTCACATTCGTTAAACACGAAATTGGTACTACAATTTTAATTCTAAGAATTGATTGCCAGAACGAATCCATCTACACTGTAACAAGCTTCATTTATAAGCAGATACACTGTCACGCACTAAGTATTTTATAGGATTCGTGTAACATAAACGATACTTCTTCCGCCTTTGTGTCATAACGCTACAGAAATTTGCCAGAATACGTTAAATAAATAAGTACTCTAAAGAAGCAGGATTCGGCAGTGATGTACCATAAATTGCTGTAATTCCTCGGAATGCTCTAGGAAAGCGTTCCCCCAAACCGCGAGCTGGCTTTATTCGTCCCCCTCCACAATGTTTCTTGTCTGTGCCACTGAACAGAGTAACGGAGGCGCTTTCTCATTACCGAACACTTTTTAGGCTGACAAGTTTCGATTACTCATACTTTAAACAATTTTTAGCACTAATAACCAGTGACGCCAAAATTGAAAGATATATGAATGTGTAAAGGATTTTGAAGCGGGAGCCTTTCCCCCCCCCCCTTTCTGCTTCGGAGTAGCAGTACCCTAAAAAATGCACTCTTGCACAGTGTCATGTATAAGCGACGAATAAGAATTTAAAGTTACAGGATTTTTTTTTATAAATTTATAAATTTATAAATTTTTTTAATGTCATTCATTGTTTTGCCGAAAAGGGCACCTGCTGAAGTAGCACACAGTATTTGAAGTAGCACACACCTTACAAAATCAGCTAGAGTAGAATTCGACCGTAGATAATAAAGGGCTTCTCAATAAAAATGCTGCAGCATACAATTCAAACTTAAAGGGGTTTACACCATTATCCATTCGACTACATTGCTACACACTTTTACAACGAAATTGTAGCTTTTTTAAATTTTCACTTAAGTGTCTCATTAAAAAACGTTGACTATGCATTGTAATATTTCTTACTACGAAAACGGATACTAATAAAAATATCTGGCATTTAAAAGTTGTCTATTTCTTTTAATTATGTATGAAAAGCGGCACCACTATGGTTGCATTTCCAGGTTTTCACACCGTTTTGTATACGAGTATACATCGTCTGATATTCACGTTAAATAAGATAATTGCGTACTACAAACTTGATTTAAGGAACGATGTGTAGAAAAAATTCATTTACGTTGCAACAAGCCTCATTCACCAGAAATTGCAGTACCCCATACTATGTTTTTAATAGGCTTCTCGTCACAAAAACATTAAGACACTTCTCGCCCCCAAACGCAACTAAACATGAGCTTCAGTTAAAAGGCTTTACTACGGTTTCCACATTTAAACACTTTCTCACTGTTTTGTCGTAGAATGTAGAAAATGCAGCAGAAAATCTCACAAATCATAATACGACGTGTCACACTTTAGAAATAATCAGCTTCCTGTCTTTCGACTTAAAATGTGCAACAGATAATCGTAGATATGCCTTACCACACTTTTTACTGTTTAGGGGATTATCTCCAGTATGAACACGGACCACCAACAAAATAATTGCACTAAGTGAGCAAACATTTTTTGCCATATTATCAAACTACTTTCTTGTTGTTTATAAAGTTGAATTTCCTCGTCTGTCTCTTTCTGGCAGTTGACTTGGAAGATTTCACTTTTTTAGTTGAAGCACGAGTGGCACATTACATAACACATGTCATGGCGTTCGTTTTAACCAAACTGCTTCGTGATTGGTTAAAAATAATTCCGAAAATAGTTTAGAATATAGCTTAATAAATTTTATTCGTCTGAGAATTCCAAAGAATTCTTTAAATAAGAATTTATGAATAACATTGAGAGCCCACAAACAAGCTGTAAATGATACTGAAGTTTTAAAAGGCACAAATTACTGGCGCCATCTAGTTTTTGAAATTGAAGGTTTTCACTGTTTAGTTCCAATGGTGGTCGAGGCGAGTCTCTGTCATCGGTCAAACGCTAGGACACCACCCTAATAGAAGTGTGTTACTCATCGTTCCTACGGAACTTTTCATAGACTCATGGTTATATACAATAATACTACGTCATGTCACTGCCCTATAGAGCAGTGACATTTGCCGCCATATTGGCACCAGCATGGGTTTTGGAGGGCATAACTACAAGGTGCACTACATAAAAATGGAGGGAAAAACAACGGAAAAGCGGATTTCTTAGGCTTAAAATAACGTTGTTTTCTCCAACAACAAAAATCGCGCGTTTTAGGTCTAAGAAATCACTCTTCACAGCATCGGCTTCAGTAAGACGCCCGTCTTTTCCCCCACCAGTGCACCTTGCAGCTAACCCAGTTACTGGCTCCACCATAGAGTTATATACAATAATAGTACGTCGTGACACTGCCCTATAGGTTCTTGGCAGAATCACGACAGTTATGCAAACTTGTTGCAGAAATGGATGATTAGTAGATCCCATATCTATAACGCACAGTCGAAGCTACATCACTAAAATCGTCGCAACAAAATTGTTTCAAAAGCAAGAATAGAGTAGAAGATGTCCACCGATGTTATAGCTATAAGCTTTTACGATAAAAAAAAACTATGTAGGCCTAAGGACCATTGCACCTCGCTTTTATTTATAACAGGTACGCCTGGCCGTTCTTAGATTTCAATCGTGTTAGTGTTGTGTTATAGTTTTGAGTGCAGGCCAAGTAGAACGCGCCAATCTGCAGCCTACCGTCTTCTAAAGTAAAAACTGTAAAAAACATGTGACTAACTGCAGTAAGGTTTCACGTGGACTAAACAGTAGGCTTAGAGGAATACTGCGGTATATGAAACCTTACAGGAAAGTTTATTTGCGTTCCTTTGCTGTTCTGACTTCGAATCAGTTAAACATCCAACGAGTTTGTTAAATAAATACAGATGCAAACCGATTGTTTTCTAATTTTGAGTGGCCGGTTAGTAATTTACACTTTTTGATACGGTCACAAGAGCCATAAGGACGTGTTCTGATTAAATGTTGGGATGGTTTAGTAACTTTTAAGCCCCCTTCGGCCGGGGCTAAGTAATTCGTCCTAGTGTCGTTGCAGTCTCCCCAACAAATGCTGAACTTATAGCCATAGCTATCAGTTTTATAGCTTACAAAAACCCCATAAGGGTAAAGAGACCCATCAAGTTTTGCCATAGAAAGTAGTGATATCTGAGCCAAAATGGCTGCCACCAAGTTTGTGGCCCGAACCGTCGTCAAGCTTAACTGACAATCACAGAAGTGTCAGTTAAGATTGAGTGAATACGCTTGGGACAAAAAATTTGGTGGCAGCCATTTTGGCTTTTTATATCACTACTAATTTCTATGGCGAAACTTGATGGGTCTCAATACCCTTGTGAGGTTTTTGTATAATATCATCGCTTTTGTTTTTTTTATGGTTTTGCTTTAGTGGAAGTATTGATTGTGAGTTCCTTATGAAAATGTAACTGCAAATCGTTTCTTGAACATCTTAAAGAAAATCGCCACGTTGGTATAATTAATGGTTGTTGGTTAATTATATTTCCTATAAAGTGCCCGTTGTATTAAATTTGATTGTGAAACATAAACAATTGAGCACGATAAGTTAGTTTAGTTTAGGCCTATTTAGATTATTTAAGATGTTGGGATGTTTTCGTAAATTTTAGGACCCTTTCGGCAGGGGCAAGGTTGTAATTTTGTCCAGCGTCGTTACAGTCTCCTTGACAACCGCTGAACCTCAGCTATCAGTTTTACAGATAACCACAACAACTGCTTACCGAGTTTGACACGGCTCGTTAATTATATTCCTGTGTTAGACATTTTTTGAGAAACCCGTTAAATTAAATTAAATTAAATCAAATTATTTAAATTATAAACCTCACAGTGTATGTTTCTTTTTCTGTTGTGCAATCTTACTTTAGGGCAGGTGTCGGTGGCTGTCAAGCCCAACTATGGACCCATTCGTTTTCTTTACGAATAAAATTATTATTTATTATTTATGAATTATTATTATTATTATTATTATAGTGTACAAGACAAAAATAAAATACATGTTATTATTCTTTCTGCTAGCTGTAGAAACAAGCCCACTTTAATTTTAAATTGAATGTGCGGTTTCAAGTTTGAAAATGAAATAGAGGTAAAATGATTAATCTTGTTTTGCATAGCCCAGGGTTCGAGGTAAGGTTGGGCTTTTCCTGGTCATGGTGAAAAAAAAATTGGTAAAAAAAAAAGAGGAAAAGGAAATCTGCCCATCTGCGAGTTGAATCTCAGCTATTAGCTAGTCTCGTGTACTGCCTTTGAAACTAACTAGAAAAGATAAATAGTCTGCTTTTTTGGACCCTTATATTTTTTGTGGATTGTAATTTTTTTTTAAACTTCCCATATTTTCAACCCATACAATTATCTCGAGCACGATATTCGTTCCACTCGTTTTTCCATCTATGTATCGACTTTTGCACTCATTTCCATGTATTTTAACTTAAGGGTTTTGAGTAAATAAATCCATTTTTTGTGTGTGGTTTTTTTGTTGTTTTTATTTTGAAAGCTTATTGCTTAGGAGCAAGCAAAACGTTAGAATGACTTATCCGTCAGCAGTCAATGAAATCAACAGCTCACACATCTTCTTTACAATCCCCCCCGCACCTCGCTGATAAAGAGTCGGCAAATTTTCTGTTTCTGCCCCCTGAGTATCCAAATACCCTTTGCTACGTCTTGGGCTACATTCTCTTGAAGAACGTAATAGTAAAATTTACCAAAAAGTGGGTACATTCACGCATTCGGCTGTCTACAGATGACCCAAGCATTTCCAAAGATATGGAAATGAATTGAAATGACGGAGAGCACGATTGTCTGGTAAGCGGGACGTCTCTTTTTGTCCCAATGCAATGTCAAGTGTGGCATGTAAATCCTAGTAATTTCTAAGAAAAATTGTCTGTATATCTCGAAGTAACCACTGATAGTTGAAAAGAATTTAATCCGAATATTTTCCTGCAATTTCTTTTCTACTAATGATAATGATTATTATGACGTTACGTTGATGTTAAGGATGACGATACGTTATCAAACTTCAATAGTCAGGGTGAAATTACCTCCATTTACACATATTCCAAACCCGGCCGCATAAAACTAGAATTAAGAATTAAAACACATTAGTCTTTTAGTCTTAGGGACAAATCAACATGTGTTACGTAATCCCACTACAAAAAAAGATGAAAAATGACCGCACAGCTGATAAAAACACTGGATGTTACTTATATTTCGACGGCAGTTCTTATTATGCGCCTCCATCTTCAAAGGAACATTAACTAAGTTCAGCAAGAGTCTGTTGCAAGGAAACTCCTACCCATATTGCAGTCCATAGAGATTCCGACTAGTAAACGAAAACGCTTACGTTCGAGTTCCAGTCAAAGCAGTAACCTTTTTTCGTCTTTTAGATTAGTACTGTGTTCTGTGTACTTAGTATTGTGTACTCCCAATAACACTCATTAATGCCAACTGCCTACTCCATTTAACTGTTCACCTTGTGATTCCTTGTTCATTATTACCAAAATACATACAAGTTTCCATTGTTTCATTCCATTGCTTTTTTGACAATTAGCAAAATTATTATGATTCAGCAAATTACAGTGTGACGGCTGTTCTCAAAATGTAACGAAAGCCAACCAAAAAAATAAATAAAATAAATAAAAGAAATGGACCAGAAAACTAGATTGGTGTTTCCATCTCATAATTGCCAAATATAAAAAATAAAAAAAGAATGTATTTCAATAATTGGGACTAAAAATATCTGATATAAACCCTAAAACAAAACTTGTTAAGGATTCCCGCCAAGCTTTTCAGCCGTGTGAAGTCGTGAGATCAGACGTCAAGGTCTTTCGCCAAGATAATCCCACCGACTAAGATTTCAAACGTTAATTAAAATAATTGAAAATTGAGCAGTAAGCAATTTTCATGTATTTAATTTAACCTTCGAATTGTTACTCTGTGGGACAAGCTTGGTGAAAGAGCTTGGCGTTTGCTATCACGATTTCACACGGCCAAAAAGCCTGGCGGGAATCCTTAACAAGCTTTGTTTTGGGGTAGATTACGATTACAGAAAATTACAATGGCTACCGTTTTCGATAACGAATGAAAACTGTTGTTACGAAATGAAACGTGTCGTTGACGATTTTGTAATAGAAGACATACGTGTTTCTATCTCAAAGATGGCTGCTAAAACAGAGTGATGAAGAACTCGTTTGCTGTTGAAGTCAAAACAGGATAGGAACACGAATAAGCTTTCCTGTAAAGTTTCAGATGCCACAATGTTGCTGTAATTAAGTCCGCGTAACACCTTAGTGTAGTATTCAGCTATTAGACACACAAGAAACTTAAAAAACCATTGCAACCGCCAAAAAAAATGCTGCTAATTAAAAAAGGGGAAGAAACGGTTATTTAATATTTATACACTCAGTTTTTTGTAGTGTTGATCGTATTACACTCCGACTTCCAAAAATTTGAAGCCTTAACAGCTAAAAAGTGGCTTTGTTTGGTTATACGCACCGAGTAAATGATAATTTATATTCTCGGATAAAATTTAAGGCTTCGATTTGCGTGAAATTAACGATAACCAAATGCACGCAAAGCCACACATATCTCACGCAGTCCCCTACTCTTTTCCCCTAAATTTTTTCAATATTTTTCAGTCAAATCGTTTCCTTTCCGTTATCACCCTGGACATGACAATAGGTTTTTACCGTTTTTCACAAATGTCGCTTAGCGAAGTAGCCTGCATAGTATGACGCATGCAGATATCAATCATTAGCTTACCTACCGTCTTTTAAAGTAAAAACAATTTTAAAAAATTGAATACAGCAGGAAAGTATCACGTGGACTAAACACTGCAGCAGCATTGTGATACCTGAAACCTTACAGGTTTTCGTGCTCCTTTTTTATTTTGACTTTGGTTCTATTGAACCTTACCTTACACATCAAACGAATTCGTTTTTGTTTTCTATATACTTTGGATTTTATTGGCTTTGCGGTCGACCTTCCTTTTTGTAATAACATTTAACAGAACGTATGACATTTTTCAACTTTGCGTTAATTCTTTAAGTAACGACCGTCATAGCTGCGATCAGGGTTAAAAAAAATCATTAAAAAACGAATAAAAGACGGCTTCGGTTTATTACCTCAACATTATACTTTATCAATTAACAGTATGACAAAAAAATGATTTCAAACTTGGTTCCGTACGTCACCATTTATTTTAATAATATTAATTTGCGTTAAAAAAAAAGGCCAAAACCCACTACACAAAAAGAAAAATGTAGACAGAGAAATGTGCACTAACCCTTTGTAACAGATATTAATTAAAAAATATACGTATATATCCTTGGCGGCGCAAGTGGGACAGCTTAAAAAAAATCTTGAGCAAATCCGCGTTTCGAAAGTAATTAACCATTTCCATATTTGTTTATGATGTCTTTAAAGTTAAATTACAAAGACATTTTATCCATAAATTAAAATATTATTTAGCCATATTATTAAATTACTGGCTGTATATTGGCTGTATTAATCACACACCACAGGAGAGATGAAGACAGAAATGATGACTTATGGGATGTGTATCTTGCTAATCTCATTTAGCTCTTTATGACTAAAACGACTTTTTATTTTTATAATTAACTGTTTGTTTTTAGGAAACGATTACAACTATTCTGTATTCAAGAATAAATTAAAAATAAATTAAAAAACAATCCGTCACTTTAATTTCATTTCTCTTAATAATATTCCGTAAATACATGTCACATTTTTAGAGTTCATGGAATTTAGAACATGGAGGGAGGTAAGGTGGATTTATTTAATTACTGTAATGTTCCTCTGAACACCGCAGAAAATCGCAAATATTTTAAATTAATCAGAACGATTTGACTTGCAGTCGATCTGCATGTGCCACCTAGGGCGATGTATGGTGGACAAGCAAATTCACGAATTACGGCGTAGCCAGACGTGATACTTCCGCTTTGAGGTTATGGGATGGCAGCCGCCATTAAGATTGAACATGGTGTGCAAATTCAGTCGCAGTAACTCAGAAAAGTTGGAGAAATAATTCCGACGAGTAGGGTAAAACACGCACAGCTACAGTTCAACTGTGACACTGTTTGGAAAATTTATCCTACCACAGGCAAAAGTTTGAACTAAATTTCCAATAGCTGTTCGATTTTATAAATTGATGTTTGCATCGTTTCTAAGATACACAGCGTTTTGACATTTGTGGCAACCTGCCTAATATATGCATTGTCTTTGTTGCACACCACAGGAGACATTACGACAGAAATGATGAATTATGGAATGTGCATCTCACGAATCTCGTTCAGGCGAGAGCAGAGGTGAGAACGGTGTGCAAGGTGTGCACCATAAGCGTCGCCATGTTTCTTCTGTTTTTTTAAAATTGTTGTTTTAATCTGAAATTGGTGTTATGCTCTCTAAAGGGCGTCACATTAATTTTGTAAATAAAATAAATAAATAAATTGATTGTAGTATTGACCTCTCGTGAATCTCATTCAGACGAGAACCGGAAGTTAGCTGGCGCCATGTTGGCGTTACCGGCGTTGGTCAAACGCCGGAAGGAATGCTGATTGCGAAGGTTTGGAATGCGATTGTTTCTAGTACAGTTACGACCCTCTGCTGCCACGACGTGTATAGTCCCACCATTGTCTACACGTTCCGTCAATGGGAAAATGTTATCTGTATTATCTGTTTTTTACCCAGGAAGTTACGATATTACCCTTCATTTATTCGTCTCGTTGAGGGAATGCCGAGCTTATAGGTGATACGACAATATGCGACGTACTAATTGTTGTTGAGACACGTAACAAGTCCTAATTGCGGATTAATATACAATCATGTTCAACTCCATTATCTCAGAGAAAGTTAAACCATTTTAAAATTCACGAAACCTTTTATAAGTTCTTAAGCTCTATAAATGCAGTTAATGGTAATTCCATAGGCAACATTAACATATTTCTGCCTCGTTAGGGTACACTAATTTGAATAGGGACTATTTCTTTGGGCGGATGTACATCCCCGGGTGCGAGTTCGTGATCACATGCATTCTAATAGCGGAATATACTATACATAGTACTTATTATTATTTTTATTTCTCTTTACTATGGCAACTAGCTCACGTTGGATGGACTCATTAGTGAATTCGAACAAAGAATTAAGACTGTGTAATCCAAATGGCAAGGGAACGCTGCCGGAATAGGATAGTAATCTAAGGTTACTGCACTGTTAGAACACATGTTTAAAAATAAACAGATTTTAGACAAGCATAAAAAACGTTTTTAGACGATTTTGGCTGTGGGCTGAGAAAAAACCTCGCAAAACTTTACCCTTTATATGGTGTTGCAGACGTTCGCGACATTTTATAAACACGCGCTTAAAACACATTAGCGATATATGTGTTTAAATTAAAACAGCAGAGTTTTATCTCAGAACAGTACAGTTTATTTTACAACACGTGATAAGCACTATAAACGTTTTCGTTAACTAACGCTATATTTTCAAATACATAATATGTTGAAACAAAAACACTACTGTTTTATTTTAAACAATTTGGTCGCCGTGTTTTAAGCCCGTGTTTATAAAATGTTGCAAATTGAACGCTGGTGATTTATTTCAAATGCATTTCACGTTTGCAACACTATGAACGCTACTGTTTTGAGAGATTTCTTCTCAGCCCATGCTATTTGTAAAACTGTTTGTGTTTTTTTCAGTTAAATATGCAAGGTGGCGGTCAAATGCTCATGATGGAATTTCCTGACTTTTCAAGGTTTTCCAGACCAATACTGATATTTTTCTCTAAAATTTTTTCGGTCGAAGGAAGGGTGCAGTGCACGAAAAACAGTTTTTTAAAAATATTTCACTCAAATTGTTAAAACTTACTCGCACTTAATAAAAAAAAAAAAAACATACAGCCCTACCTGGTATAGAGAAGTGACATTTGCCGCCATATTGGCACCAGCTTGCCACCAGTATGGGTTTTGAAGGGCATAACTACAAGGTGCACTACATAAAAATGGAGGGAAAAACAACGGAAGAGCGGATTACTTAGGCTTAAAATAACGTTGTTTTCTCCAACAATAAAAATCGCGCGTTTTAGGTCTAAGAAATCACTCTTCACAGCATCGGCTTCAGTATGATGCCCTTCTGTTTCTCTCTGCAGTGCCCCTTGCAGCTAACCCATTAAGGCTCCAGCATAGAGTTATATACAATAATACTACGTCGTGTCACTGCTCTATTGGTTCAGAGTGCGAAGGCCACGATCTCAACAAAAACTCGAAATTCAATTAATACGTAAGATAACGCCCATAGTGTTAGCTTAAGAAATTTTAGCGCTTTCAGAAATGCAACAAATAAAACAAGACAGTTTTCAATGAAACAAAGTGCGGGTTTTAGAATTAAAAAAAAAAAAAAATGAAACACAAAAATAGAAAAAATCCTTTCTGAAAATATTAAATTCCCTGAATTTGAGTATATGTTTAACAAAGTCCATGATTTTTCCCTGAGTTTTCTAGACTTGATTAAAGCCCTGAATTTTCTCGGTATTCCAGATTTTCCAGAAAGAACGCTCCCTGTTAGGGCGCGTTTACACAACAACTCGCTTTTGCATTCTCGCAGCGAGAATTTAATCACAATGGCAAAGTTATCGTTTCCATGGTAACAACGTTATCTGGATTAGCTAAAACCGACGTCGTTTGAGTAAATGCTTTAAGTCTTATAATCCGTGACAATATGATAAAGAATTCCTCCTGACGAAATTTACACAGTCCCTATCAACTCGCATTATTAAGTGTTTTCATTGTGAGTCGACATGGCTAAAACCGCCGCCATGTTGGAATTTCAGACGATTTCTAGCTTCAAGCTGCGAGAATTCAAAGGCGAGTCGTTGCGTAAACGTGCCCTTATACGTGTGCGTGTGACTAAAATGTGTTTATTTAAAAACATGTTTTTATAGTGTATTTTTGGGCATAGGTAGTTTTGATTATTATATGTAAGCTATTAAATTGAGCTAACAAATGCGTGCATGGTAAAGAAACACTCTTTACAAGGGAAAAAGGCTTGCTCGAAGGATTTAGTATACACGGCGGTGTTATTTGGGACCTACAGCCTATAACGTAATTTTGTTTGTCGGTTTTTTCACTGTAAAACAAGGTGTCTTTAAATAAAACACACTTCAGACAAACCTAGAAAGCCTTCAACCTGTTGTTTATCTAATTGAAAATAAAGACGTGAAGTTTATAAAGGTTATTGTATTTATAAGGTTGTGAATACTGGTCTTAAATCATTAAAGGTACATGTCACCATGTTGGTAGGCTTTCCTGTATGGCTCAGTTTTGCAATGTTAGTTCAAACGAAAGTAAATGTTGTAAACGCATTTATTTTCCAATTTTTTTTCCCCACGCGCGAGACGGTTTTCTTACATTCACTCAAACTTATTTAAATGTTGCAAAACATGTAAACACGCAGGATGCACGAAAAAAAGGAGAGGTTACTTCCTTTTAATTGAAAAACGTGATGCTATTGTTTTTAGGTGTTGTTTTGTGTGCCAAGTCTTTTAGTTATAGGCTACATTAATTTCTGAGTAACTTCTCTGATTTTTGCGAATTTCCCTGAATTTCTACGATTTTTCCTAAATTTCCCTGAATTTCTACGATTTTTCCTAAATTTCCGTAATTTTCCCAAAATTAGTATTGTACACAATTGATACTGGATTAACTTCTCTGAATTTCCGTGACTTTCCCTGAAACTTCTGCGAATTTTCCCGAATTTTCGTGGTTTCCCTGAATCAGTACTGTACATAGCTGATACCAGATTAACTTCCGTGAAGTTCCCTGAATTACCGTAATTTTCCCTGAACTTTCCTGAAATTTTTCATACGTATTCAATGCTTTATTTGTGGATTTAAATTCGAGCAATAAAATTGGGCAAGAGGTTTCGGACTAATTAAAGATTAATTAATTTGACATCAGCTACGTGCAGTACTCATTCAGGGAAATTCAAGGAATATTACTGAAATTCAAGAAAAGTCAGAAATTC
>JAHWFP010182807.1:0-11797 GCA_023313725.1 Lithobius niger
TGTTTTTGCCACTATTTTTTTCATTTCGAAGGATTTTTTACAATTAATGCCTCATTCAAAGCGCCATTAACAGCGCTGTGCAATGCCGTTGACGTTGTGTCGGTAGGCCAAACCGTTTTCGAATTATGTCCGAGAAAGTCCAAGAAAAGCATAAAAAAGCGATAAACTGTAACTGTTTTCGCTACTATTTTTCATTTTGAAGGATTTTGACAAACAATACCTCATTCAAAGTGCCATTTACAGAGGAGTAAAATGCCGTTCACCTAGTGTCAATAGGTCAAACCGTTTTTGAATTATGTCCGGAAAGATCCAGGAAAAGCAATAAAGCCATAGACTATAACTGTTTTCGTCACTATTTTACATTTTGACAGATTTTGACAAACAATGCCTCATTCGAAGTGCCATTTACAGAGCTGTGAGATGCCATTTACCTAGTGTCGATAGGCAAAAACGTTTATGAATTATGTCCGAAAAGGCCCAGGAAAAGTATAAAACAAGCGATAAACTGTAACTGTTTTCGCCACTATTTTTTTTTCAAGTTGAAGGATTTTGACAAACAATACATCATTCGAAGCGCGATTTACGGAGATGTGCAATGCCGTTTACCTAGTGTCAATAGCAAACCGTTTGCGAATTATGTCCGAAAAGGTCCAGGAAAAGCATAAAACAAGCGATAAACTAAAACTGTTTTCGCCACTATTTTTTTTCATTTTGAAGGATTTTGACAAACAATACCTCATTTAACGTGTCATTTACATTGCTGTGCAATGCAATTTACCTAGTGTCAATAGGCCAAACCGTTTACGAATTATGTCCGAAAAAGTCCCGGAATAGCATAAAACCTGTAACTGTACAGAGATAATCTGTAACTGTTTTCGCTACTATTTTTTCATTTTGAAGGATTTTGACAAACAATATCTCATTCAAAGCGCCATGTACAGAGCTGTGCAATGCCGTGTACATAGTGATGATAAGCCAAACCGTTTTCGAATTATGTCCGAAAAGGTCCAGGAAAAGCATAAAACAAGAGATAAATTGTAACTGTTTTCGCCACCATTTTTCATTTTGAAGTATTTTGACAAACAATACCTCATTCAAAGTGCTGTGCAATGCCGTTTACCTAGTGTCAACAGCCAACCGTTTTCGAATTATGTCCGAAAAGGTCCAGGAAAAGCATAAAACAAACGGTAAAATGTAACTGTTTTCACCACTATTTTTTTTTGCATATTGAAGGATTTTGACAAACAATACCTCATTCGAAGCGTCATATACAGAGCTGTGCAATGATATTTACCTAGTGTTGATCGGCAAAACCGTTTTCGAATTATGTCCGAAAAGGATCAAGAAAAGCATAAAACAAGCGATAAACTGTAACTGTTTTTGCCACTATTTTTTTCATTTCGAAGGATTTTCACAAACAATGTCTCATTCGAAGCCACATTTACAGCGCTGTGCAATGCCGTTGACGTGGTGTCGATGGGCTAAACCGTTTTCGAATTATGTCCGAGAAGGTCCAAGAAAAACATAAAACAAGCGATAAACTGTAACTGTTTTTGCTACTATTTTTTTTAATCTGACGGATTTTGACAAACAATACCTCGAAACGTGATTTACAGAGCTGTGCAATGCCGTTTCCCTAATGTCAATAGACCAAACAATTTTCGAATTATGTCCAAAAAGGTCCAGGAAAAGCAGAAAAAAGAGATAAACTGTAACTGTTTTCGCTACTATTTTTCATTTTGAAGTATTTTGATAAACTAAACCTCAGTCAAAGCGCGATTTACTGAGCTGTGCAACGCCGTTTACCTAGTGATGAAAGGACAAACTGTTATCGAATTATGTCCGAAAAGGTCCAGGAAAAACATAAAACAAGCGATAAACTGTAACTGTTTTCGCCACTATTTTTTTCATTTCGAAGGATTTTGACAAACAATGCCTCATTCGAAGCGCTTTTTACAGAGAACTGCAATGCCGTTTACCTAGTGTCAATAGGGCAAACCGTTTTTGAATTATGTCCGGAAAATTCCAGGAAAAGCAGAAAAAAGAGATAAACTGTAACAGTTTTCAATATTATTTTTCATTTTGAAGTATTTTGATAAACTATACCTCAGTCAAAGCGCGATTTACAGAGCTGTGCAATGCCGTTTACCTAGTGATGAAAGGACAAACTGTTATCGAATTACGTCCGAAAAGGTCCAGGAAAAGCATAAAACAAGCGATAAACTGTAAGTGTTTTCACTACTAATTTTTTTTAATTTGAAGGATTTTGACAAACATTACCTCATTCGAAGCACCATTTACAGAGCTGTGCAATGCCATTTACCTAGTGTCGATAGGCCAAACTGTTTTCGAATTATGTCCGAAAAGTTCCAGGAAAAGCATAAAACAAATGTTAAAATGTAAATATTTTGCCACTATTTTTTTGGCATTTTGAAGGATTTCGACAAACAATAACTTATTTGAAGCGCCATATACAGAGCTGTGCAATGCTAATTACCTAGTGTCGAAAGGCCAAACCGTTTTCGAATTATGTCCAAAAGGTCCAGGAAATGCCTAAAACAAGCGATAAACTGTAACTGTATTTGCCACTATTTTTTTTTCATTTCGAAGGAATTTGACAAACAATACCTAATTCGAAGTGCCATTTACAGAGAACTGCAATGCCGTTTACCTAGTGTCAATAGGCCAAACCGTTTTCGAATTTTGTCCGTAAAGAATCAGGAAAAGCATAAAACAAGAGATAAACTGTAACTGTTTTCGTCACTATTTTTTTCATTTTGAAGGATTTTGACAAACAATACCTCGTTTGAAGCGCCATTTACAGAGCTGTGCAATGCTATTTACCTAGTGTCGATAAGCAAAACAGTTTTCGAATTATGTCTGAAAAGGTCCAGGAAAAGCATAAAACAAGAGATAAACTGTAACTATTTTCGCCACTTTTTTTTGATTTTGAAGGATTTCGACAAACAATAACTCATTGTAAGCGCCATATACATAGCTGTGCAATGCCGTTTATCTAGTGTCAATAGGCCAAACCGTTTTCGAATTATGTCCGAAAGGTCCAGAAAATGCCTAAAACAAGCGATAAACTGAAGCTGTTTTCGACACTATTTTTTTTTATTTGAAGTATTTTGACAAACAATACCTTAGTCGAAGCGCCATTTGCAGAGCTGTGCAATGCAATTTACCTAGTGTCAATAGGCCAAACCGTTTTCGAAATATGTCCGAAAAGGTCCATGAAAAGCATAAAACAAGCGATAAACTGAAGCTGTTTTCGCAACTATTTTTTTTTTAATTTGAAGGATTTTGACAAACAATACCTCATTCGAAGCGCCATTAACAGAGCTGTGCAATGCCGTTTACCTAGTGTTGAAAGGCCAAACCGTTTTCGAATTATGTCCAGAAATATCCAGGAAAAGCAAAACAAGCCATAAACTATAATTGTTTTCGCCACTATTTTTCATTTTGAAGGATTTTGACAAATAATGCCTCATTCGAAGTGTCATTTACAGAGCTGTGAAATGCCATTTACCTAGTGTCGATCGGCAAAAACGTTTATGAATTATGTCCGAAAAGGTCCAGGAAAAGTATAAAACAAGCGATAAACTGTAACTGTTTTCACCACCATTTTTTTTTAATCTGAATGATTTTGACAAATAATACCCCATTCGAAGCTTCATTTACCGAGTTATGCAGTGCCATTTGCCTAGTGTCGGTAGGTCGATAGGCATTGGCAAATTAGCAAACCGTTTTCGAATTATGTTCCAAAAGGTCTAGGAAAAGCATAAAACAAATGATAAACTGTTACTGTTTTCGCCCTATTTTTTTTCATTTTGAAGGATTTTGACAAACAGTACCTCATTCGAAGCGGCTTTTACAGAGCTGCGTAATGCCGTTTACCTAGTGTCGATAGGCCAAACCGTTTTCGAATTATGTTCGAAAAGGTCCAGGAAAAGCATAAAAGAAATGTAAACTGTAACTGTTTTCGCCACTATTTTTTTTCATTTTGACAAACATTACCTCATTCGAAGCGACATTTACAGAGCTGTGCAATTCCGTTTACCTAGTGTCGATAGGCCAAACCGTGTTCGAAATATCTTAAAAAACGTGTACAAATTACAAAAAACTTTAAACTATAACTCATATTTAACACTACTTTTTTCCATTTTGAAGGACTTTGACAAACAATACATCATTCAAAGTGTCATTTACAGAGCTGTGCAATGCCGTTTGCCTAGTCGATAGGTCAAACATTTCGAATTATGTCCGAAAAGCTCTAGAAAAACCATAAAAGAAACGATAAAGTGTAATTGTTTTTGCTACTATTTTATTTTTCATTTTGAAGGCTTTTGACGAACATAATCATTTGAAGCGACATTTACAGAGCTGTGCAATGCCATTTACCTAGTGTCGACAGGCCAAACCGTTTTCAAATTATGTTCGAAAAGGTCCAGGAAAAGCATAAAATAAATGAAAACTGTAACTGTTTTGGCCAATATTTTATTTCATTTTGAAGGATTTTGACAAACAGTACCTTATTCGAAGCAACATTTACAGAGCTGTGCAATTCTGTTTAGCTAGTGCCGATAGGCCAAACCGTTTTCGAATTATGTTCGAAAAGGTCCAGGAAAAGCATAAAACAAATGTAAACTGTAACTGTTTTGGCAATATTTTTTTTCATTTTGAAGGATTTTGACTAACATTACCTCATTCGAACGACATTTACAGAGCTGTGCAATGCCGTTTGCCTAGTGTCAATAGGTAAACGGTTTTATAATTATGTCTGAAAAGGTCTAGAAAAAGCATAAAACAAACGATAAACTGTAAGTGTTTTTGCCACTATTTTATTTTCATTTTGAAGGCTTTTGACAAACATACCTCATTCGAAGTGCCATTTACAGAACTGTGCAATTGCGTTTACCTATACTGTCGATAGACCAAACTGTTTTCGAATTATGTCCAAAAAGTTCCAGCAAAAGCAAAAAACAAACGATAATCTTTTTTTTATTTGTTTATTTTGACGAGCCTTATGGCTGAAGCAATTAATGCTTGTATGGCTGAACCGGCTCAATTTTGAACATTATCCGATTTTTTTTGAGAAGAAGAAAATTGGTAAAGGGAGGTGCCAGCCCGGGGATTCGATCCGGGAAACCTCCGATCATAGTCGTGGCCCAAAAATTGTCCAGAATTAGCCAGTATACATCCCATAGCCGCTGCAGGAGCATGGTAGCCTCTCACGCTACCCAAGGTTTCCTTTCCAGGGTTCGACCGGATCCGCATTCCTCCAAAACCAGGCTGAGATCTCTCACCGCTGAGGCCCGATGACCACAACCTGTAACTGAAATTGTAACCGTTTTCGCCACTATTTTTTTTTATTTTGAAGGATTTTGACAAACAATAACTCATTCAAAGCGCCATTTAGAGAGCTGTGCAATGCCATTTATCTAGGCTACTATCTTCGAAATATCTTCGAAAATGTTTACAAAAACGTTACCAAGAATTCTTTTCCTGCAATTGGATTCTTTGTATTTATCTCAGTTGGTAGCCACGTTGGTATTTATCTCAGTGAGCATCCACCTTGGCAGTCGTCTTACTTTAAAATTATTTTATTTACATTGCAGAAATATTGCTAATGTAAGCCTATTTAGCTAAGAACATCATCTTTCTTCCTTTGTTTTTGGCCTTTAAAAAAAGCTGTTAGGTTAATTATATTTTGAAATCATTGAGTGCTGGAGGTCAGACAAGATGGATGGATGGATTGTGGCTCTCTTCACAGTCAGTAAAATATACTCCATTTCGACGAGACACAAACTAGTTCTAACCATGCTACGTTACCAAACTCATGTCTTAAGTGTTGTGAGACGTTTGAAAAGAACACGTGTGGTTTATATGAAAACAGCTCTCTGCAATAGACAATAGGTTTCCCGCCAGATCAGAATAGTTTAGCCTCTAGGTGATTCGAAAGTGGGGTTATTTGGTTGTGAGTATAGCGCAGTAGGTAGTGTTGATGCCTGCAGTGTGTGAGGTCCACGGTTGGAATCCTGAAGCTTGTTTTTTTTTTTTTACTTTTAGCCTATCGTTAATTTTTTGTAGTCTTGTAGTTTTTTGTAGTCTTGTGATGGCAACAAACTCCGGTTGTTTAACCAATTTAATTTATTTTGGCATTTTTAAGATTGTGGTTGTCCTGAACAATAAAATTCCTTTCATTTTCAGCTTTTTTTTTCAGTGCATTCGCTAATGCGGTTGGCACCAATTTGCGAAGTATCCACTCATCTGAAAAACTTCAAATTTATATATGGTGTTGCGAATCATAAGCAAGTTGTTTGGAAGCCACGTCATAAGGCCGTTGTTCAAGAGGAAGAGTTGCGGGTTGTTTGTCCTGAGTGGGCATTGTTTAGATTTATTGCGTGAACGAGCTGTTCAACATTGATATTACGAATGCATACGAGGATCATGTTGTATTGTTGATTTGTTCGAATAAAAGTTAGTTGACTACAAAATTCGTACCGAGGAGGACCTAATTTTTTAATCACTCACAATTACCGTGTTAATTCCTGAATCTATCCCCGATGAAGCTCGTCCGAACGTAATCTAATTCTTGCCAAGGAACGTAAGTGTTTGAAGACGAGTCAGTTGAGTGGTGCTAGAATCATATTTGTCATAAAAGTAATTTTGGGGCCAGGATTGTAAAACAGAAAAGTTGAAAATGTAGGCTTACATTAACGTTAGGTTTATGGGAAATTAATCTCAGAATTTACCAAGAGTCAAATTTAGTAACGCAAATCCTTACATGTAGATCCCTCAGCCGCCGCCGATAGCCGAAATCGCCGCCAGAAATACGTCCGCGGCATATTCGCCGCATTTTTGATAGGCTAGCCTACATGTCGTCTCTTTAGGTTTTTCTTTTACCAACCAAGTTTGCCTGATCGAATATTGACATCATGAGCAATTTTTAGAGGCATTTCCGCATATTTGAGGGTAAAAAAAATCAAATTGCTACAAGGAAAATAGGTAATCCGAAGCGTAATTTAATTACCTTTTATACATATAGGCACTTGTCTCATCTTTGTAGGTACTTTAGTTCAAGAGGAGTCGCTATGCGCATACGAACATGGTACGTTTTTAAGGATGTAGATTACGTAATTAAGTTAACTCAAGTTTGCAGAAAACTTTGCAGAAAACTAAAAAAATGTGTTTTAATTTTAATGTTACATATAATGGTGAAATTTGAATTTATTTCCTTTGTCAATGTAACCTATAATTTACAGCATATTTCATTTGTTGTGTTAAAAATTGTGTTTACTTACTCAAGACTTAATGTGGCATAAAACTAAAACTTACATGCGTAACAAACGCTTTAGCTTAAAGAAATTTTATATTGCTCGCATTTTAATGTAGGAAATGCCAAAATTCGTGTAAGCTAAGCCAATAGCCGCCGAAATTGTCTCAAGCCGATAGCGGCCGAAAAAAATAGTCGGCTAAGATCAGCTAGCCGAAAATTGGCCGAATATTTTCATTAGCCAGTCGAATAACTTAAAATTGATCGGCTGAGGGGTCTACTTACATGCCTAAAACCGCACGAATTCTTAGCGTTAGAAGCAGTTACTTTTCAAGCCAAAAACTAGTGGAGCTTTTCCCCTGTAGCTATTTTCGACATGGTGCTGAAACCCGGGAAGCAAGCCCATACCTTCTGGCGGCTACAATTAGATTTCACACGAAAAATCATCCTGAGTCGGATCCAGAAACCCAAGGAATAATCGACGCCAACACGTACGTCGACGACTTACTCTCTGGAAATTTTAATGCTCAAGCAGCATTCACAAGATCAAAAAAAATAAACTCACTCATGGCAAAGGGAGGATTTACGCTTAAAAAGTGGGCTACAAATGATCCTGAATTAAGAGCACTTTGGAAGAAAGAAGGCATAGTATCAGAAGAAGAACCTATTGAACTTCTAAAAATACTAGGAATTATACGGAATCCTGTAAATGATTTACTAAGTATGCGTTATGAAAATATTTTAGAGCGTGCAAGTCAACAGAATGACACAAAAAGAGGAATTTTAGAAACAATCGCAATGTTGTTTGATCCTCTGGGGTTCCTGGCTCCAAAAATGGTAACAGCCAAATACCTATTGCAAAATCTCTGGAGAGAAAAAATTAGATGGGATCAAGTATTAACAATAGAATTTGAAGAAGAATGGAGTAATTGGAAAGAAGATTTGGAAAACTTAAAGAATTTTAAGTTAAATCGTTGGTATGGAACTTCGGAAGCAATTGCTCAAAAACTAGAATTGCACGTTTTTAATGACGCATCTTTAATTGCCTATGGTTGCGTAATATATGTCTGCATTCAAGAAAAGGATCGTCGAAATGTTGAACTGGTAATGGCAAAATCAAGCATTGCACCACTTCAGTTGATTACAATTCCACGTTTAGAATTAATGGCAGCTTTGATCGGAGCACGTTTAGTGTCAACTGTAAAAAAGCATGGAACATGGAAAATTTAGAAACCTTTCTATGGACAGACTCCAAAATAGTTTTAGACTGGTTGAAAAGTCATCCTTCAAAGTGAAGATTTTTGTAGGGAGGCGAATTCAAGAAATTCAAGAATTGACTAGTCAAGATTCATGGAGATATTGCTCTACTAAAGATAATCCAGCTGACCTAGTTTCTAGGGGTGCATCAATCGCAAAATTAATCCAATCACGACTGTGGTGGAATGGTCCAAACTGGCTGAAGAGTGACAAGAAAAATTGGCCTAATGAAGGGAAAAAAGACGAAGAAATACAAGAAGAAGAACTCGTCGTTTCTCTTCCCGTGGGAGGCAGTCAAGTTGCAGAGTTGTTCAACTCAGAAAATTACTCATCATGGAGAAGAATTTTAAGAATAACCGCCTGGATATTTAGATTTATTAAGAGAATACAAAAAAATCAGTATGTACTACAGCATATTTACAGTCAGAACAGTTAAAGGAAGCACACGTGTACTGGTTTAAAGTTGCTCAGAAGATTTCTTTTCACGACGAAATTCAAAAATTGCAGCAAGGAAAGCGAATTGATAATACTTCAAAAATACTAAGGTTTGATCCATTTTTAGATGAAGAAGGTTTACTACGTCTGAAAGCAAGATTGAAGTTTGCTGACCTGCCGCAAGATGTAAAAACGCCTATTTTATTGGAATACAATAAGTTAACAAGTAAATTCATATTAGATCAACATGAAAGAACTGTGCACGGTGGTGTACAAGAAACCTTAATAAAATCAAGAAACCAGGTGTGGATTTTAAAAGGACGCCAATCTGTTAGAAAGGCAATAAATAACTGCAGAGTATGTAAAAGATGGTCAGCCAAGGTTCGGAAAGAAGTTGAAGCACCACTACCACGGTTTAGAGTCACTAAATCATCACCGTTTTCTGTCGTAGGGATCGATTTTTGTGGACCTATTTGGCTAAAAAGTCAAAACGGAAAAGTAAAAAGCTACATCTGTTTGTTCACGTGTGCTGTAACACGAGCAATTCATCTCGAATTAGTCAGTTCGCAAGGCATACAACCGCTGTTATGGGCCTTTAGAAGATTCTTTGCAAGAAGAGGGACCGCAAGCATAATTTACAGTGATAATGCAAAAGTTTTTATATAAATGGATCACATGTTACGAGAAGCCTGGGCCCATTTAAAAGATACTCCAGTGCAGGAAATGGCCATTCATCTGGGTATTGAATGGATATTCATTTCACCGCTTTCGGCGTGGTTGGGAGGCTTCTACGAGCGCATGGTAGGGGCAGTAAAACGACATTTGAGAAGAGCTCTTCAAGCAGCGCTCGTAGAAAGTGAAGAAATGTCTGCAATTTTGGCTGAAATTGAAGCGGTAGTTAATAGTAGACCTTTAACGACGACTTGAAGACTTGGGCGATGCAGAATGCTTGACACCATCTCACTTTCTTTTGGGACGAGTTGGTGGATCTTTGTCGGATATACTGCCAAACATTACTGCTGAGGTGAAAAAAGGAACCCTTTGCAAGAAATGGCGTTTGCGATGCCGTTTAATGAATCAATTCTGGAAGAAGTGGTCCCAAGAATATCTTTTGCAGCTAAAATCGGCCCACACAGTCAAAGATGGAACGGTTGAATCTGGTTTAAAACTTGGTGATATTGTATTAATTCAAGAAGATAAATTGCCGAGAGGCCAGTGGAAGATGGCAAGAATTACGGATTTGACTAGTGGCAGAGATGGAAAAGTAAGATCGGTGCTTTTAACGGATCCTAGGGGAAAGGTTTTAAGACGATCAATCCAGAAGATTTGTCTTTTGGAGGTTTTATGAAGCAAACTCGAAGATTCATGGAAAATGGTGGAAAAAAAAAGAAGAAATTTGATTTGGAGGTTACTTCCATAAGAAGAAAGTTAAAAATGAAGAAAGAATAAATCGTGGTGATACTTGGTGGTTCACAAGAAGTTTTGAAGTAAAGAGTTTAAAGCCTATTGGAAGATTGGACTTTTAACCCCTTTGGTTTTTCACACGAAAGACGCAGAGAAGACCTCAAGAACTGAAGAATCAACATTTTTGTTTTGTGTGACAGTGACGTCTTGTGTGTGTGGATTTGCTTGTTTTTTTTTCTCTTTCTTTTAAGTGCGCCATCTTAGAGGTTGTTTGCAGAAAAGTCGACATCTTGGGAGTGGCAACTAGAAATTGATTCGCAAGAAATAATTTTCCGGCGGCGTGTGGAGTATGTTGCGAATCATAAGCAAGTTGGTTGGAAGCCACGTCATAAGGCCATTGTTCAAGAGGAAGAGTTGAGGGTTGTTTGTCATGAGTGGGCATAGTTTAGATTTATTGCGTGAACGAGCTGTTCAACAATGATATTACGAATGCATACGAGGATCATGTTGTATTGTTGATTTGTTCGAATAAAAGTTAGTTGACTACAAAAATCGTACCGAGGAGGACCTAATTTTTTAATCACTCACAATTACCGTCTTAATTCCTGAATCTATCCCCGATGAAGCTCGTCTGAACGTAATCTAATTCTTGCCAAGGAACGTAAGTGTTTGAAGTCGAGTCAGTTGAGCGGTGCTAGAATCATATTTGTCATAAAAGTAATTTTGGGGCCAGGATTGTAAAACAGAAAAGTTGAAAATGTAGGCTTACATTAACGTTAGGCTTATGGGAAATTAATCTCAGAATTTACCAAGAGTCAAATTTAGTAACGAAAATCCTTACATGCCTAAAACCGCACGAATTCTTAGCGTTAGAAGCAGTTACTTTTCGAGCTTTTCCCCTGTAGCTATTTTCGACATATGGAACATTCAAACATTAATGCAGGAGTGTTTTTAATAATTTTTCTCTAGGTTAATAAAATTCGGGAAGCCAACCAGTTGAATACAAGCAATTAGCATTGAATCAGGCTTATTAGCACATGATTCTGTCAGTAGTTCTTTGGCAGAACGTAAACAAAAACTAATTCATCCTGCATAGTCAAAAAATTCGTGTATCTGTTAAAAGGCTTTGCGATGGAGGTTTTTTTTTTTGTTTTTGTGGGTAGAGCGAACAGATCCTGGGAAAAAAGTCAAATTTGGCATAAAACGGGAAACGAATTTCTGGTAACGTTAACAA
Organism: Lithobius niger; assembly: GCA_023313725.1. NCBI lineage: Eukaryota > Metazoa > Arthropoda > Chilopoda > Lithobiomorpha > Lithobiidae > Lithobius > Lithobius niger. The sequence continues at coordinate 11,610 of JAHWFP010182807.1, forward strand.
CAAACCTTTGAACTATAACTCTTTTTGCAAATTAATTTTTTTCATTTTGAATTATTTTGACAAACAATACCTCATTCGAACCGTCATTTACAGAGTTGTGCAATGCTGTTTGTCTAGAACCGATAGACCAAACCATTTTTAATTATATCCGAAAAAGTCCAGAAAAAGCATAAAACAAATGATAAACT
>JAHWFP010182811.1:0-11263 GCA_023313725.1 Lithobius niger
AGAGAATTGTTGAACCATCGTACCAAATCATATTTTTTCCAAATGAGGAAGGAGGCTATGGTTAGTGTCACACCAGGGAGTAGACAATAGACTAAATTACGAATTGTAAGTGCGTAAAGGTGGGTTAGTGCGTTTATTGTACTTTATGATTTCTTTTGTTTGCGTGATTACCATCGTTTCCAGTAATCACCAATTTGTTTGCAGGCTGCCGGTGATCCAGGGTAGCACCATTTCTTACATCATACCAACCTTAGCAATTCTCGGTTTGCCCAAGTGGAGATGCCCAGAAGGAATGCATAATAATAGTACGTATAATTACGCCTACCCCGCATAATCTATTTGAAATTCTCACTTCTATGAATGCTTGTTTTATAATCCACGGAAAAATGCTGAAAAAAGATTAACCAGGGAAAAAAGCGTCTTTGAAAAAAAATAAAAGGAAAAAATGCTGCACAAATAATTTCGAAGGAAAAATCTCCAAGGAAATAAAACCTATGGAGGAAGAAAGAACTCATGTAACGGTGTCAAAACGACAACCTGGGCGGTGTATAGAACCTGCTGTTAGCCTCCAGTTGCTTCCGTAAGGCTATAGGGGAAGAAGAAGAAGTCGTTTACATCAGGAGGCCGTGTACAGCGTCTATCTTGTCGCGAATAGCGTGAAGATAGCATAAACTACCTGACTATTGAATTGACATCCCTCGCGCCTGTGTGTCAGCTCTCTCCTTCTGTAGTTACAAGTCCCTGCGTGTAAGCATGAAATTATCCGAACAGTGTATCGAAGAAAGGCCCATAATGTTCTCGGAAATAAACCTTTAGATTATTCTGGCTGATTTCTATGTGATTACGTAATGCCAAAGATTTCTCCGAATTACGTCCTCCTCCCTGCCACTCGCCCAAGATTACGCCACATCACGGCCTGTTCGAGGTACACTACTCGAACTGTAGTCTATTGCTAAGTATAGTACTGTGTCGTGCAACCACTGAAGAGTCAGAAAGCAAAATAGTAACGGTGGGCTTGTTTTAATAATTTGCAAAATATTAGAAAAAATGAACGGTACCATCTGTGATGGCAATGATGAACTGTCCTAACAAATAAAATATGGTAGAAAGCCGACGGCTCAACAAAAGCTAAACAATACAGATGCAAACCTATTTTCGTTGCCTTTTCGACTTGTATATCGGCTGCCATATAAAACAGCAATCAGACATATAAGTCTAAAAGGCAACGTAAATAGGTTTCCATCTGTATTTGTTTAACGATTAAATAAACAAAAACAGACTTTCGTGTATTTCGCCAATTCAACCAGAGATGGCACCACTAATCCTTCGAAACATTTGCTAAATATTTCCTCTTTACACAGATATTATAAAATTAATATCCCTCACACACACAAAAAAAAAGGAAATTACAAATCATGGAGATGATTTCACAATTTGAAAGCTAATATTTTGCGCTAGGGCAGGTTTTAAAAAAGCAGGTGAAATCTGTACATTGATATCATAGGTTATCGCCATCTAGTGATGTAATTATACAAAAGTTTATATGAGACGTTGCAATTCTTCTTTTTTTCCCCTTAGATATAAGTTTGAGTTTGGACAATAAAACTCTACTTCACTGGACACAAGATGAAAAAGACGTAATATGGCAAGAAAGAATTCGTGAAGTAAGTAGCTTCGTGAATTAGCTGTTTTCAAAATATGAAAATTATAGTTAGGGTTACTGTATTTTTTTTAAAAATCAGATTCCTTTTTACCATCCCAAAAGAAAACCCAGAACAAACGTTTTTTCTACACATTCGTCCAACATGCGCATTGTTAACTTAAGGTGGTAAAGGAAAAAGAAGCCGTCAGTTGAAAAAATAGTCATGCATTTAACGTTAATTTGAAGTTTGGTGCCAACCCCAGACAATTACGTTGGAGCGAGCAAAAGGCAGTTTTCATTTGAAGCTTTGGAGTGTTAGAAGTTTGTGTTGATGCATCTCACTTATTCGACTGGCATGATTTTTTCTCTAGTTACCTTGACTTAATCATGTACAGATTTCGTTAATTGACACCTTATGGTAATTTCACAAACGAGCTAAGGTAGAATTTGTGGTGGAGGGGAGACAATATGGACAAATTGGACGATTTAAACGCCTCTATTATTATTAAAAGCCTTTTTCTAAAGACTTCTAGCGTCAAAGAACATCTGAAACCCGTTACATGCAGCATTTCATGCGACATTGAGCATGAATTCACTTTCCAGTTTTGATATAATTTCCAATCACTTAACGTCCTGAGAGCAACTATGTGAACGTGACGGCGCTTAAAATGACTTGCATATTTCAAGAGTTCACTTTCTTAATTTTGGTATTGGACGTTTGTCCGTTAGAGAATATACCACAAACCAAATTGTAAAAAATATTTTTACAAATTACGCTTCCAGCTTTACTGATTTCACACAAGTTGCTAACAACAGCATCTAGGAGCAATAAATCGTATCAGAAATGAAAATATATTAGACTCTTTATTAATATTGTATAATATTTTGTATTCAACAGTTTTCAGTTTTTTTTTTTTGCACCGTATTTAGGACAGAGTTTCAAAAGACCTGTTATCATATACAAGTGTAATTCCCTCTTTATTCGGCCTGAAAAATCCAAACCAAGTACGCTGAATTTTATAGTTCAACTTTATAGTTCAACTTCATAAGCAGAGATCAGAATCAAATGTAGCAAGTTGCGATAGTGCGGCGACAGTAGCACTATTTTTGTTTAAAAAAAAAGAAACTTGTTCTGATGACATTAGAATTCGTCAGTCTTCAAAGGCCAGAATTTGAACACGAGAACAATACAAATCCTGCCAACAATAACAGGCTATCTAGTAATGAATAACATTATGCATATGACTAGAGGAAGCCCGTGCTACGCACATGGCTGTTCATGAATTAAGTTTACGGACCCCCTTCCCTGCTGGCCCCACTCCCACTCCCCACTCCCAACCCCCTCACTCCCACTCCCCACTCGCACTCCCAACTCCCCACTCCCACTCCCAACTCCCCACTCCCACTCCCATTTTCGCATACACTGGCTAAGAAACGCTTTCACGGATTAAAATTTCTTCAATCCAATTTTTGCGCACACTGGCTGACAAACGGTTATTTTTGTTGGCCCCAGTCACTAAATCTGCGCATCCAGTGGCCTAAATCACAGGATGCACCGTTTAAATAAAGTGAACGCTGAACCATCATCTTTGCATGAAACAATTTTTCTGTGGGAAGTCAATAAATAAGCTTTCGTAGCACAAAAGTTGAAACCTTTAGCACGGCTGCTTTGGCATTTTCCTTTTCTGGGAGAGGAAAGAAGTAAATCGCCGGCCTATGGCGGCCTAACAATGGCTTATTATTGTTTAGTTTTCACTCACAGCGTTCTGATTGTAAACGACTACTTTGCAAGATAGCAATGATCAGCCTCGTGCTCAGCAGTGATCGTTGTTGTCCACTTTGAAACAGTTCAGCTCAGCTGTGAAAGCCTTCATTTGCGAATTAAATAAGCCATTGCATGTCCCGAAATTAACAACGTAGCTTAGTTTGATTTAAAACTATACGCATTTTTAGGATTATTTCATTTTACCCATCAACAATCAATGGTTTGGACGATAGTTTTCAATCCTTAGCACGTGCACCAGGAATTGTTAGCCACCGTAGCGAAGACATTACACGTGCACGAAAACAATGAGAAGCGATTAAAGTGATTGTTGTCCTTCCGGTTTTCCTTTTATCTTTCCTTTTATCAGCTCAGCCGGGATCCAGAATTATTACGTAGACTAGTTATGCCCGTGCGCATGCTGCGCATTCCCCCCTCCCCCACCTACCCACCACCCACACATCCCTGCTCCCCCTTCCCCTACCGCACCCCGTTCCTGCACCCCCATAGTGTGGGTTCTGAATATCTCTCCGCTTCCCTATGGCACCTCAGGTGTTTGGTCTTTGGTTTTAAAATTATCAAACCGAAGACCGAACATGTGAATGGCTCCCACATATGCCCCCCCCCCCCCACACAATTACTTTAACCCCCAATTCCCGCACTCCTGCTGCCGCCCGGATTTGCATACGTGTCCCCCCCCCCCCCCTGCCCGCCTCCCCCTCCCCGAAAACGTCGCCCCGTGACATTCTCCCTTTGGTGCAGCCCCGGAAAAGTCGCTGGCGTGTGTTTGACTGAAGGCTAAAAAAAAAACCTATCACTGAGAAGTCCAGCATTCAGTGAGCAAGTAATCCCATGTTTAAGTTAATCCTTGGAAACAATTCATTTCGGTAGCATGCATTGGCCGCCACACACACTTGCCCTGGCACCCTCTTCCGCACCCCCCGAAAACGCCGCCCCGTGGCATTTCTCCTTTGGTGCAGCCCCGGAAAAGTCGCATGCGTATGTTTGACTGAAGACTAAAAAAAGCCCTGAGAAATTTAGTATTCAGTAAGCAAGTAGCCCTATGTTTAAGTTAATCCTTTGAAACAATTCACCTCGGTACCGTGCTGGCGACATTGTTGCAAGCAACGATTGTTGCCGATCACTTAAAAACAATTCAACTCCTTTTTACGAAATAAATGCGCCTTTCCATCGTATCAAGCTGCCAATGGGCCTCGAAATTAAGAACCAATCGTCGTTTGGTTTAAAGTTGTCTGGTTTAGTAGACACGGGTTGTTTTTTTTTTAAGCTCAAACGCCGACAATGGCACAGTCCACGCGACTAACACTTTGTTGATGGCTTTGGCACCACAACAATACCAAAAAACGAACCCAAAAACGTTGTGGCTGGTCTGGTAAGTGGCGCCATCTCTTCAAAGACTTATGAAAAAGTGTTATAAAACGAACGTGTAGTCCAAGGCCGTCAATAGACGGCAACATGGCAGGTTTGGTAAATGGCGCCATTTGTTCGAAAACGTTGGAAAAGTGTCCCAAACCGAATTTGAAGGCGAATCCCGTTAACAGATGGCACTACAGGGTGGGGTACTTGATTGTACGACGGAATGGCGTGGCCGGTGATTTGGCCGCCTGCTGCCTATTATAATATGCAGACTAGAGGAAGCCCGTGGGCCGGTCATGAATTAAGTTTACAGATCCATTCCCCCCCCCCCTCCCGGCCCCACTCCCACTCCGCACTCCCACTCCCCACTCTCCACTGCCCACTCGCACTGCCAAATCCCCACTCTTACGCCCAACTCCCCAATCCCACTCCTACTCCCATTTTCGCACACACTGGCTAAGAAACGCTTTCACGGATTAAAATTTCTTCAATCCAATTTTTGCGCATATTGCTGACAAAGGGTGATTTTTGTTGGGCTCAGTCACAGAATCTGCGCATCCAGTGGCTGAAATCACAGGATGCACCGTTTAAAGAATGTGAGCACTGAACCATCATCTTTGCATGAAACAATTTTTCTGTGGGAAGTCAATAAATAAGCTTTCGTAGAACAAAAGTTGAAACCTTTAGCACGGCAGCTTTGGCATTTTCCTCTTCTGGGAGAGGAAAGAAGTAAATCGCCGGCCTATGGCGGCCTAACAATGGCTTATTATTGTTTTGTTTTCACTCACAGCGTTCTGATTGTAAACGACTACTTTGCAAGATAGCAATGATCAGTAGGGTGGAGTGAAAAACACTTTTTTTTATTTCTAATCGGCTAGGTGTGGAAAAGTTGCCTTTCACTCCCAAACGCAAAAAATCCTTATCACTCTCCCAAAAGCAAAAAATTCTAAAAAAAATTTCAGAGGTGCCCCAAGGGGTCCAAAGTTTGCAAATTCTATGAAAATTTGACGTTTTTCTCTAAATTTTCTGTAGGTCACTACATTTGAATTTAAAATCGGCGATGAGGCCAGAAGATGCCTTATAGTATCAATATGGCAACCAAAAAAAATTGTTGACCTTGCACTATATTAAGAGGTGCCCCAAGGAACCCCCAAGAATCACAAAAAATGGGAATTTTACACAATGTAAAGCAGATGAACTCGCTCATGCCCCATTTCCACAAGACGGCAAAAACGCCTACCAACTTATCTTTGGTGTTGCTTCTGCGTTTGTGAGTTGAATTTGGGGCTCTGGCTCTGTAGCCCAGTTTCCAGCAAAATCGAGCACCTACAAACGTGTTGGGCGCCAAATCCTATTGGGAGGTACTGTCTAGTTTTTGTTTGTTTTCCACTATTGTGTCTGATCTACATCACGTTTACAGGTCATTTTTTTGTTTTAGATTGAATGCTGGGCTGAACAGAACTGGGAACAGTGAGTGAACAAAAACACAGACTGACAGTAACTAATAACTATGGTGGGAAAAATATCAGTCAAACCCAAAACAAGATAAGTGAGCAAATGTCCTGTTTTTTTGGTGCTCCTGTAAAAATGCATAAGACAGTGCTGCCGAATGCAGACATCATTAAGTATTTTCTGTATATTCGAGGGGAAATGAAGCCAGATAAACCTGTCGCCAAGGATCATACAGTTACGGATGTTCCAGAACGTGTTGCGTGTGGAATGGAGTGTTTATGGTGCAAAGCTTCTATACCAATTATTTCTCATACGTAAATGTATAGTGGAGTAAGTACCTAATTTACTGAAGCCTTACAAGGGTAAGCAAAATGATTTGAACTATTAAGCAAAGCTTCAAGACTTCCTCAAAGAGGCGAAGTCACAATTGTTTGATAATTCTGCATGCTTAGTGTGTAGACATGTCCTTGTGCCAATGTGAGAAAGCAAAGAAAGCGCCTAACGGTGAAAAGGTATTCTTACTCGACCAAGTAGTTCCAAAAATACGATGATTGGCAGAATTGATGCAAATACAACCAAGAAACGTCAAGAAAGGGAACAAAGAAAAGAAAAAGAACGTTTGGCGAAAGCTACTTCATCTCTTTTCTCGAACTATCTAATTCTAAAGCCAACCTTTATGAATCTGATATTGGTATGTTGGATGATACTGAGACTGAGTTGGTTTGTGATGCCGATGATACATGTGAAATTGGTGTTAATTCTGTTCTGCCGACAGCATCGTCTTCAGCTATTGAGTTCCCACTCCCAACTGAAATGAGTGATATTGCATCAACAATGGAATTGTCTTCTGCTTCCTGGATGCGTACAAAACTTTCAAATCCAACAAGAGAATGTGACAGATAGATACGGCATATCTGATCGTAGCAGTGCTGCAATAGCCTTTTTGAAGAAGTCTTGAAGCTTTGCTAAATATTTAGAATTATTTTGTCAACCTCGTAGGGCTTCAGCAGATTACGGTACTTGTTGTGGTACAACTTTATCTTCTCCACTAAACTTTTATGGGAAATAACTGGTATAGAAGCTTTGCACCATAAACACTCAATTCCACACGCGACACGTTATGCAACATCCGAACTGCAGGATCCTTGGCGACAGGTTTATCTGGCTTCATTTTCTCCTCGAATATACAGAAAATACTTCATGATGTCAGCGTTTGTTGGCAGCACTGTTTTAGGCATTTTTGCAGGAGCACAAAAAAAAACAGGACATTTGCTCACTTGTCTTGTTTTGGGTTTGACTGATATTTTTCCCACCATAGTTATTAGTTACTGTCAGTCTGTGTTTCTGTTCACTTACTGTTCCCAGTTCTGTTCAGCCCAGCATTCAATCTAAAACAAAAAAAAAACTTTTAAACATGATGTAGATCAGTCACAAACACAAATAAAAACTGGACAGCACTTTCCAATAGGATTTTGCACCCAACACGTTTGTAGGTGCTTGATTTTGCTGGAAACTAAGCTACAGAGCCCCAAATTCAACTCACAAACGCAGAAGCAACACCAAAGATAAGTTGGTAGGCGTTTTTGCCGTCTTGTGGCAATGGGGCATGAGTGAGTTCATCTGCTTTACATTGTGTAATATTCCCATTTTTCGTGATTCTCGGGGTTCCTTGGGGCACCTCTTAATATAGTGCAAGGTCAACAATTTTGTTTGTCTGCAATATTGATGCTATAAGGCATCTTCTGGCCTCATCGCCGATTTTAAATTCAAATGTGGTGACTTACAGAAAATTTCGAAAAAAACGTCAAATTTTCATAGAATTTACAAACTTTGGACCCCTTGGTGCACCTCTGAAAATTTTTAAAGAATTTTTTGCTTTTGGGAGAGTAATAAGTAGGCCGAAAGGCAACTTTTCCGCACCTAGCCGATTCGAAATAAAAAAAAAAGTTTTTTCTACCATAGAAAGCACTCCACCCTAATGATCAGCCTCGTGCTCAGCAGTGATTGTTGTTGTCCACTTTGAAACAATTCAGCTTTGCTCTGAAAGCCTTCATCTGCGAATTAAATAAGCCACTGCATCGTTTCCAGCTACCTTGGCCTCGAAATTAACAAAGTAGCTTAGTTTGATTTAAAACTATACGTATTTAGGTGAAACATGGATTCTTTCATTTTACCCATCAACAATCAACGGTTTGGACGATAGTTTTCACGTGCACCAGAAATTGTTAGGCACCCCGTAGCAAAGACATTACACGTGCACGAAAACAATGAGAAGCGATTAAAGTGATTGTTGTCCTTCCGGTTATCCTTTTAGTCTTCCTTTTAGCCGGCCTCGAGGATTATTATGTAGACGAGCATCGTTTGTACTTTTAACAATGGTGTCCAATTAAAATCTGTAACAAAGTTACTTGCAAATTCATTTTTCTAAGAAGTTCGAAAGTATAACTAAAATAATCTACATATATAATACGGAGCAAGCGACCAAGTCACTGGCCACGCCATTCCGTCGTACAATCAAGTACCCCACCCTGTAGTGCCATCTGTTGACGGGATTCGCCTTTAAATTCGGGTTGGGACACTTTTCCAACGTGTTCGAACAGATGGCGCCACCTACCAAACCTGCCATGTCGCCGTCTATTGACGGCCTTGGACTACAAGTTTGGGATATAACACTTTTTCCAAAGTCTTCGAAGAGATGGCACTACTTATTAGACCTGCCACACCGTTTTTGGGATCATTTTTTGGTATTGTTGTGGTACCAAAGCGGCCAACAAAGTTTTAGTCGCGTGGACTGTGCCATTGTCGGCGTTTGAGCTATAAAAAAAAAAAAAAAAACCCGTGTCTACTAAACCAGACAACTTTAAACCAAGGGGCCTCGAAATTGGCAGCCTGATACGATGGAAAGGCACATTTATTTCCTAAATGTTCTCTTCCAGAAAGGAGTTGAATTGTTTTTCAGTGGGCGGCAACAATCGTTGCTAGCAACAATGTCGCCATGCACAGTACCGAGGTGAATTGTTTCAAAGGATTAACTTATAATCCGTACGCGATTTGTAAACTGGGCGTGGCTTAAAAAAAATATCGATTGTCCACTCCAGTACAACACCACGACTAGCATCATGGGTAAAAAAAACCGCCAGTACAGCAGTCACAAAATGGCGTCTATTAACGCGTCTTCAATCGGGAAAAGAGGTAAAATGATTCACAGCCAACTAGGGAAATTATTTGGAATGTCTATTGTCATCTGCGAAGCAAGGAACCAACAAAGAGCAAGAACGTCGTTTCCCAAGAAAGGTCAGATGCAACAAAGGTTTCTTTCAGTTGTGTTAAACAAATAGTTAACGAAGGCGCGCAATTACCCGCCGAAACAAGTGCCACTCCAGCCGCAGCAGAAGCTACAGTTCCGCGGTTCATAACGGCAGCGATATAACGGCCAAAGGCGCCGATGGTAACAAGCTTGGACGACTTTCAACTGTCAGCCGCTCGAGCAGCAATAACTGAAATTCACCGAGACGGTAATTATCCAAATCTTGATAATGTTTTGGCCAAGTTCAAATCGAAGATTGGATTTAAAGATGGGAGAACTTCCGTGGCATTTAACCATGAAAAAGAAACTTGGGATGAAATACGGAAAATGCAACAACAGAAATTTTACATAAAAGCGTCCAGAAATTGTTGCCCAGCGTCGCCGATTTTTACGTCAGGTACGACATTTAAGAAGTCATCCGTCTCATCTACAGTATTTATTTATTTGGATAAAACTTGGGTGAATGAGCGTCACGGGCGCGAACGCCAATAGCAGCTAAAGAAAAGGCGCACCGGACTCACAGCTGACAGCGCAAATGACGGCTTGGTTGGTCGCCTTATTCCGATCGGAAAGGGCCGAAGACTCATTTTGCTACACACCGGCAGCCAGGATGGTTTTGTTAAAGATGGCATGCTTCTTTTCCGAACTGGATTCCCCCCCCGTCCCCGCCCCACTTTCTGCAACCCCCTAGCTTGGCTGAACAAACAGCTCTTCTCAGAGCTATACAAACGGTTGTTTTCACAACCACCAAAAATGAAAAGATTTGAAATTTTTACTGTTTCACAAATAAATTGTTACAACATTCACAGTAGAACACACTTCCTTAACTTTTTTTTAGCTCCACAATGAATTAAAAGTTAACACCTACGTGTTTTTTATATTTATTACCGTCTGACCCAAAATACAAGAAGGGTGGGGAGAGGGGGGGGGGGGGGGGAGAAGAATACCCAAAAGGCAGTGGCGAATGTTTTAAAGAAAATAGTAAATAAATACATTTTTCCAAAGATTTTATGCACCACGACACGATATTAGGGTGGAGGGGGGGGGCAGCTCTTTCACTCCACCATCCTTATTTGCTCCACTGCTGAAAGGGCCTGAGTCGGAAATTATGACAGTAAGTGGCAAGAAAACCGAGGCTAAAATGAGATTCGGTAAGAAAAAAGTATTTTCTTTTTTGAATTCAGCCTGAAATTTATCTTCTCCCCCCCCCCCCCCCCATCCCCAATATTTTTTATTTGTTTTCGATTCCCCCCCGATTCCCTATTGATGGAGAAGGCCTGTAATAAAAAAAATTTTAAAAAGTCGACATTAAAAAAATTGGCATCAAATAACAAAAGCATGATCGCGCACAGACAAGCCTTGGTCCGGTCTATAGATAGCCACAAGGCACACCGACTCCGGGAAATTGTACGCTACAATCAAGCTTCTCGCGAGCCACGCCCAGTTTACAAATCGCGTACGGAGTATAAACATAGGGTTACTTGCTTACTGAATGCTGGATTTCTCAGGGCTTTTTTTAGCCTTCAGTCAAACATATGCATGCGACTTTTCCCGTCCGGCACCAAAGGGAAACTGTCCCGGGCGTTTTAGGGGGTAGGGGAGAGGGTGACAGGGCAAGTGTGCGTGGCAGGCAATGTGCGGTACCGAAGTGAACTGTTTCAAAGGATTAACTTAAACATGGGATTACTTGCTTACTGAATGCTGGATTTCTCAGTGATACGGT
>JAHWFP010182813.1:4116-25872 GCA_023313725.1 Lithobius niger
CCCAAAAAAAAAGCGTTACGTAATGACCGGTCCCTAAGCATGCCTCCTTGAAATCGCCAATAAATAATACGTAACATAGTCGGCAACGATAGGACGAAATTTCGACATCAACACATAATAAAGACCCCCAGAATTTTTTATTTGGTCAACCTTGTTCAAATAAAACTAACGTGTGGGTATTTTACCGCAGCAACAGATAGAAGACATTGATGATCATAACGTGCAGTCATCTGTGACAGTGTTTGTTTACCTCTAGTCGCTCCATCTTTGCCTTTTAGCATTTGTACGACGTGTCACATGGCGCGGCTCCGAAATGAGTATGATCTAGCGTCGGATGTGACGTCATGCTCGTTTCACAGAGCAATGCGCGCCGCGGTCGTGTGAACTATATTTTAGCGCAGTTGACGTATGAGTAAAGCGGCCAGGACGGAGGGATTTATGTGCCTTTAACGTGCCCTAAGGGCGCGTTTAGCGACGACTCGCCTTTGCATTCTCGCAGCTAGAATTTAATAGTGTTGGCAAAGTTGTCGTTGCCATGGTAACAACGCTATCTGGATTAGCTAAGTCCGACGTCGTTTGCGTAAATGCTTTTAAGTCTTGTAACCCGTGACAATCGGATAAAGAAATCCGCCTGTTGAAATTTTCCCAGCCGCTCCTGAACTCTCAGTACGTTGTTCTCGTTTCGTTGCCAGTCGACAGAGCTAAAACCGCCGCCATGTTGGAATTTCAGACGATTCCTAGCATCTAGCTGCGAGAATGCAAGGTCGATTCGTTGCATATACGCGCCCTAATAGACAAGACTGTAGAAACCACCAAATCGCTCACCGTCGATTCTTAACGTTTTAACATCTCATTATGAAGAACGGAACGAAACGAAACCGACTCGGCAATAAACCAGACCCTTAGAAAATAAAGCCATCTTGCCATAGCCAGCGTTGCTGTCTTGTTCAATCGGCTGCCGCGATTCATTCAAAGCGTTAACAGTTGGTCGCGATTGTGACGTTTTCTTTTGTTATGTGGTTCAATGGATTCAAATTTATATCGATTTTCGAGGATCGATATCAGCTAATTAAAGGGATTAAAAGTCGCCGGAGGACGCAAAGTAGCTTCTAGTGAGGCCTTATCGGATTAAGTCCTTGTGAAATCTATCACTAGCGAGGAATTAAACGGGATGGTTGCAACCCAATGACAACTTTTTAATTAGGAATCGTGACTAGGAATTCGGTCGAGACAAATAGATTTCGCCTGTAATGTGTCTCGTCCCACTTTGGTCTCGTCACGCATTCCACATCGTCTCGGCTTGATGAATCTCCGTCTGCTGCTGCCATTTCTGAGTTTGCTTCCATAAAAGTTGAACAAAAATTATACAGATCCGATTGCCATTTGGACGTTTTTACACGAAATTGGATTTTTTGCAACGGGATGAAAAAATGTTCAATAAGTAAAAACTTAAATACAATACGATCCAAATGAATTCATAAAAGATAAAACATGTCGTCGTAGTTAGTCATGGTAATTAGTACATGGGTTTACACGTTTTCCTTGTTCCACGGATTTTGAGAATTTGTAGGGCAGCTTCATTTAGAATATATTATAGAGCAAAAACTGAGTAGCCGGGGGGGGGGGGGGGGGGGCCGCGCTTAATTGAAGCTTCCTTTAAGCCTCGGGCTTGGCATTCATGTTCTATACCAAGAGCCAGGGCTGTTGGCCGTAACGTCATCATGAGACGTGAATAGCGGATCTTAGGCTGAGTGGACGAGCCCAGTTCTTGTGATACGCGCGTCACGGCGAACTGCCTTGGCGCGTGTTATAATAGACAAAATGCAATAAATATTACATCAGTTTGATGTGTTGTATAATGTTTTACTTGGCCTAACATAACCCTTTTTCTAACGGAGTACACAAAGTGGGTGGCGACAAGGTTGTGGGGTGGGGGGAGGGAGAAAAAGTACCTAGTTTTGTAAGGGGTCAGCGACGTCGACTCCAAACAAAGTGAACCCCGGCTAGAATCCCAAGAGTGATCAAAAAAATGCCCAGATGCTAATTCGCGATTGAATGGGTTCAATGTTAAAACTATGACTGAATTAGGTTTGCCAACGTTTTTCTCTCTCTCGTGGCAAGACCTGACAACTTCCTTTGCATAGCGTCGTGTCATACGCGCTTAGTTCCTGCGGGTGATGAAGAACTACACAGGGAAGGCTCAAAGTTGTAAACCAGATTTGCCGACTCTTCCTATGTCTGAGGCCTGCATAATTTTACTCGGTATACTTGATTTAACTAGTCTATTCTGCGTCGATGTGGTGCTCGCTACACCAACTTGCTTTAGTTTAAGGCTAAAGTCCGGAAGAAAAGTAAGTAGCTTCGGAGTTGTATGTGCAATAGCCGATCTTGTTGGGTTGCAATTCTATAGTAGAAGTCCACGTCCAACAAAGATTCCACCGAAAACTTAGTAATTAAGAAAACGTGCATTTTTACCTCATTTTTCGTAAGGTGTCACGACCAACTAGTTTTCCGACTAGCACAAACAAATTTTTCCGTTAAATTTACTAGGACTGTCTCATACGTAGAAAATTTACATGCACACCAGAAGAGGCCTTTGCCTAGAATATGGTAATGCCTTGTTTTCGCCATACCTGGTCAAGAAATTAAAATCCTTGAAGGAGGGCACAGGAGAGCTACAAAGATGATAAATGCGTCGGAATCTCCACGCTGTAGCTATTTCATATTCCATCGCTTATCACAAGGCCGTCTAGGAGAAAAGCTGTGGGTTTCATTTCCCGCCTTCAGGCTAACTTCGCCTTCATCCAGCATCGCCCGAATCCAATTTTGTCAAAGCAACGTAAAAAGAAGTCAATTTCTGGCACGCACGTGAACTGACATTTCTAGCCCCGTCGGCCTTGGCTTGAAGAAGCGTCTCCTTCCTAGCTTTGCGGTCACGTTACCCGAACGGAGTTGTCACATTCCTGGACTTATCGTAGCACAAAGCTAGATTTTTCGCACCTGTCTACTATTAGGTTAAAACATACACAGCGTATTACTAACATTGAGTTATCCCAGAAAACAGAAAAGAGTTACGACCTGTCGTGCCACATTTGGACGGGACCCACAACATGGAACATGCGGTAATGTCATCAACACTCCCGTCCAGCCCTCTAGACTTTTTGTCGTTCCTGATCTCACCGACATTTTGCCGCCTGACCTGACACTGCGTACCCTTTTTGCAGCCCCCCCCCCCCCGCCCCCTGGTCAGTCACCCCAAAATATGGGGGAAATGGAAGATAAAAATTCCACAACGTTCAACAATTCTTTTTAATAATAATAGTCTGGTGACGTGGCAACAGATCCGGAAAGCACGGATCGCAGCACAAAATTCCAAAAAACTAGCAACAAACGTATACAGGAGCTGCTGCCAGAAAAAAAGTAAGAAAAGTTGCTACCAAAGAGTATAGGAAAATACAGAAACGTTTAGGTGTTGAGAATGGAGAGCCACAGGATCAAACGCATACAAGCCTACTGAAAGCATGCTGCGTTATGAAAAATCTATATAACTAAGATCGTAATATTTGTGTGTGTGTCGCCAGATCACCGAGATATACCCACTACTAATTCTTATTTCTTTTGTTTGTGCGTCCAGACGGAATGTCCGCCAAACGAAATTGTCTGTTCTGTATAAGTAATGATTCAAACTGTGTTTTCAATAAAGAGGCACACTAAGATGACGTCATGTTTTTCCAGTCACAATATTTTCACGCAAACGGGATTTAGTCCGCTATGTCTCTTAACCCTGAACCTAACTGAATCCAATGAAAGTTTGGCCTACTGCTAATGGGAAATCACAGTATTTTCATGCAAACGAGAAATCACTAGAATGCTCTAAACCGGCCATATACGGGGGGCTGCACTAGTAATACGTAAAATACGTAATGTAACTCATTAAAAAAAATTGTTTTAACGAAGGTGTTTTACGAAGTTTTTCAGTTACATTTTAATTAAAAACTTATTCAATTAAACAATACTCCAGTAAAAGGAGGAATGGAAAAAAGTAGGAAAGCCGCGACCATTTTCTGAAAGGGTCCTGGGTCCGCAGTGATGATTATTTCTCTACAGTGATAAACATACAGCCGCCCCTGCCATTTCCGGGACGAGAAGGGCCCTGTGATGTCTAATGCTCATGTCGATTGTGGCATGTAACAGATCATAGGAATTTCCGCGATGGGATATATCTAGCCAAATTGTCCCTCTTTCAGTCTGGGGTTATGGCTACCGCTGATGGGCGTCAAACAACAACAGTGATGATTATACACAGTTTACAGAACATGGAAGATAATGTTGAAAATCTTAAACAGCAAGATCACGACGAAGGAACTAGGACAGTTCGTCCTCGAACAATTCGTAGTTTTATTGTATTAAATTTTATTACGATTGGCATCATCTATGAACTCGTTCCATTCCACTGAAAACTGCCAATCAGTCCCAGTTGAACAAGCTGCTGCAAAATACTAATGATAAACAGGGATGTATATTTACAACTTGAGAAAACTGTTTAATGCCAACCTACCCGGCTTAAAACTCTACGTGTCAGGTCCTCGCCTCACTGAATTATCTTTTATCACGCCTTATCGAGACGGGTATAACACGGTACCAAACTGCCTTACTTCTAAATGCATAGAAGAATTACAAAACTATCAATTTCAGAAATGTCTAGGCCTATACGAGATCCAAGGCAAAACTACGGTTAGCTGAGACGTTACTGGGACATGTTTTAACTTGGTATATAGATATTAATTTGCTGGCCTAGAGATTAGATCGTCCACCACTTTTATATTGGCGGGATGATGAAGGATCGATTTCCCATTTCAACATTAAGCCATCAATAATCAATCAATAATCTTACATCAATACAAAGTCGCAGCCGAAGTTGGCTAGTTTTACTGTGTTATTTGAAGTTCGGTGTCATTTGAAAGTTTTTTTTGTGGTAAATTTTAGCAAAGCAAAGGATGGACCCTAAGTGTGAGTATCAGATTGTGATCGGGTTGCCTACCGCACGTTCAAAGCCACATTCATTCACTCCTTCACCCTCAAGCCCTCCCCCCTCCCAGACCTCAGTACTCCGTCATATTCGGGACGAGGAGGGCCTTGTGGTGCCTCGTGCTCGTGTAGATTGTTGCGTGTAAAAAGTTCCTTGTGCTTTTTTTCACTAGAAGGTCACTTCTATTGAAAAATGTGATAATGAAAAAAGTGACAAATTCTGTTTAAAAAAATAGTGCCTCTCCTACTGCCGCCGTGGCTTCGTTTTTTCAAAAACCAACAAGGAATTTCAAATAAGAATTCGTTAGTACCCAGAAAAGTTCGTACCACACAAGATTTCATTTCTCATGTACATACCTGCACAGTCATGGTTCATACAAACAGAAATTAACAGACAAAAGACACTTGTTAAATGAAAACCAAGAAACATAAAAAGAACGACACGAGTACATTTACAACTTGTGTAGTTATTTTTTTAAATCACCGGCCGAGCATTAGGGCAATGACGACCATTCTTTTTATTGCAAATTATGTGATACCTAGTGAATTTGGGAAAACTTGACTACCGTAAATAATTACGGTTTTTAGGGAAATGTATAGGTTGTACAGGGAATTTTGCAGGAATATCTCAGGACACGCGACTTTTTCAAGTTTTCAAGCACTTTTCCACGCGTGGGATTTATTTCACGTGTTCCAGAATATTTCCAGGTTTTCAAGCGCCCGTACTAACTCTACAGTGTTTTCCAGTACTGCTGGCACGTTCCATAACTAAGGTAAAATATCAGGTTCCACTATGTGTAAACCTGATGTTTTGCCGAAACAGTTGAACCTTAGCTGCAAAGTTCGTACCTTGAAAACCTATAAATGTCCTGGAAAACGTGAAATAAAATCCACGCGTGAAAAGTGCTTGAAAAACGTGAAAATGTCGCATGTCCTGGGATATTCCTGCAGAATTTCCTTTACAACCTATATAATTTCCCTTGGTAGCCATCTATAAACATAAAAAAAAAAATTATCTTTACGTTAGTAATGTTTTTCCAAGTTCACTGGATATCACCATTATCTTTGAAAAAATTATTCTTCATGACTGAACGTTTTTTTATCCATGCATCACACATTCAGTGTTACTGTATAAGCAACGCTGATGTGGAGTGTAGGGCAGTGAAGCGTGCGCACTCCGTTTCAAGGGGAACGTCGCATGGTTATTTTTCAGTCTTTAATAATTTTTTTCCATTGAGTGAGGTTTAAGGCAATCAAAGAATCAAAGGCAACGTTTTAAAAAACCAGGCCTACAGGGACAAAGTAGTCCATCTCGAAAAAATTTTTTTCTAGTATTTCAAAGTATCGATTTTTTCTCAACTTATCGTCCAGTTCCCACCCTTCCTTTGGTTCATCAAAGTATTATTTTTTCCAGTTTACACTGGTGTTGCACGTGTCAATATTGACTAGATTATTCTATCTGGATTGATACGGAGAAGGCGTCATTATTCCATACTGCGGAGTCAGCCAACTTCGATCGCAACGATATAATTGAGTTCCGAATGACGTACGACTATACGTAACCCTTCCACCACCTGCCGCCCATTTTAATAAGTAATCATGCTAAGATAAGTGACAGCTTTCATTAAAGTATTTCAGAACTTGGAAATGGGAGTTACCCACAGGAGGGTACAAATATCGATAGCAATCGTAGATCCACCAGCCAAAAAACAAAGATTTTAAATTCACTTTGCAAATAAAACGACAACTGAAAACCGTTCCATACAGAATTTTACACAATTAAAAAAAATTCAATTTTTGTGCATTTAGGAACGAATTATTGCTGCTAGATGAAATTATCAAGAACCTGAACCGTATTTTTTTTACTACTATCGATTTTAAAATAGAAATCTATTTTAGGCGTTTCATACTAACAATTTAGCAACATGTGTTTTACCGTTTTGTTCTGACAAATATATGGATACTAGCTGATGGTGTTCGATGGACGGGTTGCAACGTTGGGACGGTTTGCTCCCATATGTTTGTTACGGAAAGCGTGTACCCAGTCTATGTATATTTGCACTGCACACACTGGCTAACAAACGCCGATTTTCGTTCGCTTTGCTCACTCAATCAGTGTAAGAATGGTTGCGGTTAAGAGTGTCTGCGACAACACAGTATTGTATTTTAGGCCCCAGATCACCCTCTTCCTCACCGTCCTCTTGCCCGAGTGCGGTGAACCAGACTTGGTCGATTTCCACATGACTTTGGTGAACACGAGTTTCACGGCTTGTTTTCGGCTTATCGAATGGCAAGTCTTTGGTTCGTTGTCCATATAAGGTTGATTCTCTTGACCAGACTGCGTCCACACACCATCTCGTGTGTGGGGCTTCTGATCCGGGGGGGGGGACACTGAGCCCCTTTTATAGAGGGAGAGTGTCGTACCGGATTAACGCACCATGCAAAATATACCAAACAGCCGCAATTGGGTACCGAGGTTTTTCCCGTACCGTACATTAAACCCTTAAGGGGTTGCATTAAAGTAACGTCTAGCCTATACGGTTCAGCTCGAATAGCCTGGCGTTACATCAGCACCTACCCTGGATTCTGTGCCCTTATGTACGAATATTTCCAACGGAAATAAAAGTACAAACATTTATCACGCCGGCTTTGTCATTTTTTTTTTTGGAATGGACAGAAAGTAAATAAAGAGTTTTTATTCCACCGAGTTACACTAATCCTTTTATGTTAATCGTCACAACGACAGAACCTTCAGCCAGCGGTTTAATATTAAGTTGCATCAGGAGGAAATGAAAAAAAGAATACGCTCTCAATTGGTCACCTCATAATTGCTAAAAAAAAAAAAAAAAAAAAAAATAAATTAAAAAAAAAAAGGAAAAAATTGGATTTCATCATTTGGACCAAAATTATCTGATATCTACCGCAAAACAAACCTTGTTAGGATTCTCGCCAAGCTTTTCGGCCGTGCGAAGTCGTGATATCACACGCCAAGCTAATCCCACCGACTAGGACTTCAAACGTTAAATGAAATAATTCAAAAATAGATCAGTCAGCAAACTTTCATATATTATTTCATTTAACCTTCGAACTATTACTCGGTGGTATTAGCGTGGCGTTTGATATCATGACTTCAAACGGCCGAAATTCTTGGCAGGAATCCATAGTTTTGTTTTGGGGTAGATTATCATTTACGAAAATGCCTGACAAACTTGAGCTTGCTCAAGTTGGTCTTCAGCTATCTATTTGCATTGTCGGTATGGCTTCAAATTGAAGAAACCAAAAAAGAAAACCTAATTTGGGTCATCGCGACTACAAACAAAGTCGGAAATGAATTTTAGGGATTTTTTTCTCAAAATCTTTGAAAACCAACCTTTTCCCTACTCCGAATTGCATCATGGATCCAGAACATTGGTCCTATATTTTAATTTTTTTTTAATATACTTGAAAAACGTTTGGACTAAGAAAAAAATGTTTCAAGGTTGTGCGTTCATTGAATTAAATTTAAAACAAATGAGCTCCATCCAGCCCAGTAGACATGCAAACAAAGTAGCCACCTGCCAACTTGCACCAATAAATCTTGTTCAGCAATAAACTGAATGCACCATGAAGCAGTATCATTTTTTCACGTCACTGAAACGTGACCTGCGTCTTTCCTTCCATTTTTTCTCGGTTCATCATCTTGCGGTTAATCACCTGCTCGCGCGCACACGCTTGTACGCATACGAGCGAGGAAGAAGCGCTCAAGCCTCGCATACAATTCATACCCAAGAATTTACCGCATGCGACCTTTTCGAGGAAGTAATGAAGTCAAATTTCCACGGTAGATTTCATGCGGACAATTTGCTTGTTAGTTCGGCCCCGATGGATTGTTGGGCTCTTTTCGAGGAATCGAGCTTCTGCGCTCTTACTGCCATTCGATGTTGTGTTTATTGCAAGGAAATGTCAATGAATATTTTTTTTTGTGTGTATGAAAGTCGCGGGAAAAGTAACGTACATTTTTTTTTGCAGTTCTCACCGACCCAACTTACAGCTGAAATTGGAGCAACCTTCACGAATGTGAATTGTGTGGCACTCGCCATTTGGCCGGTAGACATTAAAAGGCACTCGCCATTGTTCATTACCTCCTCGCCATGTTTAGCATTTGTGCTACTACTTATTGCTTAAATATTGTTTGCATTAACCTAACTCTCCAATCAACTAAAGTGGCTAGCGACATTGTTGCACACATGGTTGTTGAGCCCTTGTAATTCTGCACGCAACGCCGCAAACCGCTTGTTTCTAGCTAATACGGTTCCCGACGTATGACAATTTAAGCATCAAGGTCTGTTAATCAGTCACCATTTTGGCGAGTAGCTCTAAAAATCAAGTCGCCAACTGCTGAATTTTCCTCGCCGTTTGGCGAGTGACATTGGTAAAGGTTGAATTGGAGTAAGCTCTAAAAATGTATAGCTAAGCCTTTATTACGGACTTCAATTTCATGAACATGGTTCGTACATACAAGAGGCGAATTTGTAACTCTAAAAAGCCCCTATTGAAACACGTTAGATTCGTCCCCATTAGTTCAGTCCGAGTTTTCAGAGGGCGCCACGTGTTCTATCTGGTAATTTTTGCTCATTTTCAGCCCAAATCTAAAGTAAACTAAATTACAACTAAGCTAGGCTAAATAATTAAACACAAGCTATCTTCGTTTAGTTTTGTTTAATTTTAGGCTAAAATCTGAGTAGAAATTCCCACATAAAACACGTGGCGCCCTCTATAAATTAAGACTGAACTAATGTGAATGTATCCAAGACGTTTCAGTATGGGGTCTCAGTCACAAATTCTCCTCCCAACCCTATAAATTCTTGGTACATATAATACGAAACTATTTTCAAGGCTTTTCAAGACTAGCTTACAGCAACGTTCAAGGCTCTTTGCACAACAGATTCTTAAAATTATCTTTTAAATTCCAGTATTTTACCCGAGTCATCATTGGCACCATTGTGCTGTATTTACAGTAGGAAGCTAAACCGTTGTAAACAACGACACACATTATGTCCTCCCTCCCACCACCAAAGGGCAAGGAGGAAGGAGAAATACAGCAACTAACAGTCCGTCACTTTCTCAGCTGCCCCTTCTGGTAAAAATTGCTTGCACGGCACGGCACCTCGGTTTCTGACTCCAGTCCAATCCGACGAAAGACGAAATGGATTATTTTCATTTAAGTTTATACCTAAATTAATATTACTGTTATGGTATTAAACTTCATTTCAAACAAAATACACCGTCAAAATTCAAGGCACCAGTAACGAAAATTCCAATTTTCAAGGTTTTCAAGCCTTGAATTTTCGGTGTTCAAACTTAAGGCTTTTCAAGGGAATCACGGCCGTGTACGAACCCATGATGAAGACGACATGACCGGGACTCGAAACCAATGAACTCCGGAACAGTTGTGGTCAGGAGGTCATTGGTTCCGATCCAGATCATGTTATCTTGAAATGTAATACCACTTCCACATTGGACTCCGAGCATCGCGTGTGGTGTCTGGGCCCCGACTTGTGCCCACAGGCAAAACCCGACACCCTCCCTTCCTTCCTTACCCATTTCCACAACTGAACCCCGACATCGCGGCCAAGGTCCGGACTTTAGTTAATTTGTCTCTTATGACATCTTCGGCGCTGTCGCTGTTCCTTTCTCCCATTCCCTCCTTCAGCTTTCCCTGTATCTCTCTATGGTTTAGCAGCGCTCCAAGTTTTAAGTTTCCCTAAAGTGCGGGCCCCCGCACCGACCATTTCCACACTGAAACACGTGGTCGGGGTCGGGTCCGGACCCGAGTTGGAGTCCAGTGTGAAAAAGTCAGGCTCGAGCCCGGGGCGAGTCTGGACTTTTTCCCTATTGCGGAAATCCTATAAGTCCATGGGAAAAAAAGATTGACCTTGTCAATGGCGAAACGAATAGAGATCTTTGTGGGTGAGAGCTAATTGATATTAATTGACCTTGTGTTTCCTTTACGTCTATAGCATTTATTCACAGCGATTTATGAAAGCTTGCAACTAGGAAGAATGAGTTTGGCTTCCCAACACGAGTACATCAAAATTGAAAGGACATTCCTTCTCACTGTATTCGAGCATCCTGCACGAAATAGCTTTTGCAACATTTACGTAGGTTAGAGTGAATGTAGCAAAATCGTTTCTCACAAGGGGAATGCCATGAAAATGAACGTCTTTGCAACATTTACACGTGTCTGAAGTCATGTGGGGCGAGGGGTAATCGTCTAACCGGAAAATCGCATAATTGGAAGAACGTATACAGTATATGACAGTATAAATAAATAGACACAAATCGCTGTAAAAGATATTAAGAAAAGTTTGGAAATAAGTCATTAGAGAAAAATTATACATTAGAAATAACGTAATTCAGTAAGCCACCCTTATGCACTTACGTTTCATCGGAGTAATAAATAGACATAACTAGCTGGAAATAATATTAAGAAAAATTGGAAATTAACCAACAGCGAAAATCATACACTAGAAATAACTACTTCAGTAAGCCACCTTTATGCACTTACGTTTCGTCGGAGTGGCATCACCCCGATTCGAACCGGCTACCCAGTTTGCCCCCAGATCACTTGCATAGCGCCTTAATCACTATGGCCACATCCTACACTGGCATAACTCACTGAACCCGTTATTAAGGTCACAACCGTGACCAGGGCTCCATTCGACCGAAATTAACTCGGTGACAGACAATGGAGAGGGAAGACAAATCATACACTTACAAGGCTCAATAAAGGAGAAATATATAGACACAAATCGCTGGAAATATTAAGGAAAATTGGAAATTAAGCCAACATCGAAAATCATACACTATTCGAACCGGCTACCCAGTTCGTATTTACAATTTTCCTTAGTATAACAAAATTGTCTAACAGGAAATTCGTCAAATGTCCCTGCCTCGGTCGCGGCCATCGGACGAAAGTAACTGGAAAATCGTCTAATAAGGGATAATTATCTAATATCTGCCTAAATAAAAAATCTGGAAAATCATCTAAACGGAATATCGTATAACAAACAATCATCTAAAAACGGAAACATAGTTGGGCACATTTCAGGAACTTGGGGAAAAATAATACTGCGGTACAAAAGCTTAAATTGTGTTGAAATCGAGAGCAATGACCCACCTGATAAAAATTAACTCGTGTAGGAATGCCAGCTAAGGGACATTCAATGTAAAATCTGACCCTCAATAACATTGAAAATGTGTTACTACCTAGCTAGCTAGTACGCTTATTCCCATATTTTATAGAAAGATTATTCATTGCTAACGAGATAACGGGAAGGCTTCCAGTTATGAAATTGGACGAATGGGTGCAGTACAATACGAGAACTGCGTACCTTTTATGGTTTGGAGCCTGGGGACGTAACGGGGATGGCACGTAATACGAAAATATTGTTATAACCATTGTTAGTATTGTCGGCATCGTCTCTCATTGGACGGCCAAAGTTCGGATAATGAGAACGTGTATACTGACGTATAGACACACACTAGTGCATCACGATAAATGTAAACAACGTTGCAAAGAAATTGTATTCACGTCCAATTCACGAAAAAAAAAAAAAACTCTAAAAACAAAGCAAAATAAGCAAAGCCAAAAACTGTTAAAGAGGCCACCAAGTTGAGAGTGGTTCGGCCCTTCAGAGGAGTGATATCAACACACCAAAACATTAGCAACTTAATCGCACCGACTAATACTTTGGATGTTAAATGAAAACTTTGCTACCGAAAGTAGCAATGTTCTAGTTTTCATTTAACCTTCGTACAATTAAGCGGTGCGATTAACTTGGCGAATGTTTTGGTGTGTTGATATCACTCCTTTGAAGGGCCGAACCATTCGGAACTTGGCGGCCCCTTTTACCAGTTTTGGTTTTTGATATGTACATATAACATCAGAAACCGTAGGTATGTTATTGTCCAGTTAGACGTTTATCCATTATACGATATTCCGTTTAGATGGTTTTCCAGATTTTTTATTTATGCAGATATTAGACAATCATCCCATTAGACGATTTTCCAGTTAGCCTTTCGTCCAACGCCCCAGTAATGTTACAAAACTTATACAGGAAAGTCAACCGGGAGGACTGTACCATTCAATAAAAACTAAAGATTAAATAAATAAACAAGCAAAGCAACCCGTGAAATACGAAGAACTTTTTTCGGTTCACTTTATAGACATTGTTTTCAAGTACAAAACATTTAAAAAGGGAAAAGATCGGAAGCAATGCATTGGTAACCGAAGGTCAACAAAGTTGGTAGGGTACCCTAAACAAGAGTAACCCAAATTCAAAGACACGTATTCTACTTTCAAGAACTTAAAGGTATATTTCTTCCAGGTTGGCTTTCCTGTACAGCACAGTTTTGCAACATTTCCTCAGACGCGTGTAAATGTTGCAAAAGCGTTCATTTTCCTAATTTTCCTCAAGTGAGAAATGGTTTTGCTACATTCACTCTACCTATGTCAATGTTGCAAAAGCCTATTTCGTCCAGGATGCTTGAATATAGCGAGAAGGAATGTCTTTAAGCTTAGATCCCCTCTACTTATTTAATTTTTCTCTTTAAATTTTGTTTACACTCAAAACATCCTTCACGAATGTGAGTTAAGCAGCTCTCGCCACGATAAAAAAAATTTACCTCGATAATGTCCCTAATCGATTCGCCACATGAATATTAATTAATGGCTATAGCTACGGTTTAAACCTCAATTGGACCACGCCGTAACCCCTTCCCCCTCGCCACGTGATATTTTTGGGCAGCTCTTTTGAACCTGGAGCCACTGACAAAATGTCCAGCGAGAATAGGTCCCATATACAGGGTGGGGCAGATGGTTAATGCTAGGGCACTGAAACTTTGCATGGTATATAGGCGAACAGGGGACCAACTAATCACGTGTCGCTTAATGACCTTGACGTCCATTTTCAAGGTCATGCTGCTAACCTTTTAGCCATGCTTCGTAGAACCCTAGTGTAAATTAGAAACTTGCAGACATTCGCAAGGCATGGCCGTTAAAAAAAATGGAATGAAATTCGGTACGTTAGTTTAGGAATTACGGAAATTACAAGCATCATTCAGTTTCGCTGACCGAGTGGCTTTCCTGTCAAATAGTGAGTGAAATAAAAGTTCAGTGGTCGTCAAAGTACACGAAGCCTGGCATGGAGAGCGTTCACGAATTCCATAAAAAGCTTGGAGATGGGAGGGAGGATTAAGTAAATGTGTTACCATCTGTTATGATGGGGGGGGGGGGGGGCCCGCCGAAGTGTTCGTAACAGACATTTTTGATAAATTATTGTCCGTATAAGTTTTTCCAAATTTGTTTCTACTAAATTCTATTGGCTAAAAAAATTGCTTACAATTGGAGTTCGAAAATGTAACGTAATTTCAGGTGAGGGTTATGCCAAATGTAACGTTGATGTTACGAAGGCGGGGGGGGGGGGCAAATTGTTAGAGTCTTTAGGTACATATATGAGCAGAATGGTGCTGTAAATCATTGCATATCATGTAAAGAGTCACCCTGGTCAGCTAGACAATAAACTAAAGTTGTCCGTCGCCTTAAGTTAACATTTCTGATTTTGTTTCCGAGATAAGTATGGTGACTGAATTATGCCAATTTGTATGGTATTGGGCATATCTGTTTAGCAGAAAAGCCACTCGGTCAGCAAAACTGATGCTTGTAATTTCCGTAATTCCTAAACTAAGGTACCAAATTTATTTCCGTTTTTAACGGCCAAACCTTGTCAATGTCTACAAGTTTCTAATTTACACTAGGGTTCTACGAAGCATGGTTAAAAAGTTAGCAGTTTGATGACCTTGAAAATGGGCGTGAAGGTCATTAAGTGACACGTGATTAGTTGGCTCCCTGTTCGCCTATATATCATGCAAAGTTTCATTGCCCTAGCATTAACCATCTGTGAATGGCAGGGGTGGCCCTTTTCTGCCCCAACCTGATACAACGAAAAGTTTTCGCCAAATAATGCAATAGCCACAAGGTGCACACAGTTACAGTTAATGCAACGTTTCGGCCCAGAGATGAAACCGATTTCGGGCAACAAACTACTCTCACCTCTCAAAAGCATCCATTCAAGTTGATGCACTGAAAAGCTTTTCAGCGTCATGTGATTGGTTTGCTTGTTAAGTTCTCCGTTAATCCATTGTGCACCTTGTAGCTATTTTATTACCCAAGATGCTGTGGAGCCAGGCAATGTTGTCAGACGGGGCAAAAAAGATGTCTAGAATTTTGCCTAAAATGTCTAATTGAAAAAAAAAAAAATCTGTAGATATGCAACAATGAGAATTTCGCCGTCCTCGTACGATTTAACTTCTTTTGCGATGCATATTTATTAAAAATCATTTTAACCACTGATCTTTATACACATGACACTGCGTGGGGTCAGCAGATGAATATGTTATCGGGAGACCTTTACCAGAATCTTGCAATTAGTATTTCCACGAAAAGAAATTGTCCGTTAACACTGAAATTAAGATTTCTGAACCCTCCAGGTGTAATGACTAGTTAGGGCGCTATTTTAATCTTCATCATCAGGTGGGGCCACCTGTAAGTTAAAATGGAAGCTGCGGACAGAAATAAAAAAAAAAAGTAAAAACAAATCTGTAGATTTTAATTATCAAAATTCAAAAAATCTTTTGGTCTGGAAAATTCGTGAAAATTGTAGATATAGACTTATCTGTGGTCTGGTAACACTGGAGCCAGGGTCTCCACGCGATTAAACCGGCGCACTTGCCACCAGCAACTGCCGCCACTCAGCCACCGTGATCAGGGTGAACATAATTAAGTGCGTCCTCAGCTTCTCATTAGGAAGAATTATGGCAGGAAAATAACATTCGGGGTTTCTATACATCTCTTGCGCAACTCCACCCGAACGAAAAATTACGACACATTTAAAGAGGCAGACGTGCGATGTTTCACGCCGAGTAGGCGAAAGGTTGGTTGGTTGGTATTGTAATGAAGCAGTTGGCAGGTCGTTTGTCATTATGACGCTTCTCTTTGGCCATTTTTATTCTTCTTTATTTTTTTTCTCATCGCTTGGGTTGGTAGACGAGGGGGAAGCTGGACGGGCAAGAATGAAATTTGAGACTAAAATTGCTACAATTACAATTAAAAAATACCAGATTTCTCCATTACTTCACCAATAAATGCGCCAATTATTCTGCTACTAATGACCGCGCGATTGTTAACAAAAAAAAAGATGATTGCAACATTTACGTTGTTATTCATGTTTCCTATGGGGACGTTGAGAAAGCAGCAGCTAAGATGGAACGTGTAATTCAATAACGCAGTCTGGCGTCTTTTTCACGCACGAACTGAACGAACAGTCCCAGTCCTAACTAGTTGATCTTCCCTTCATGGCACGCGTCATAAGATTGCGTTGTTTAATTCATCAAACACAAGGGGCCTAATTAGGGACGTGCACAGGCCCCCAAGAGGGCAGGAGCAAAGGGACAACTTCTTACTTTTTTCTGAGGGCTTTTTGAGATAGTTTTTACAGCACAACTCCAGCAAATGTCGGCCTTTTTTTTTATACAAAAAGGGCACTTTGCCATGAAGGCGGGGGTTTGCGCCCCTCCCCCTCTGTCCGGGCCTAATAGAAGGGCTCGTTTACCCACCAATCGCACTCCGTGCTCGCGTAACCAGAATTCGTTGCGAGAAACTGCGATGATGTCGTTGCCACGGTAACGACGCCACCTGAAAAACTGACCTATGCCAAAGTTTGAGTGAATGCGTGCGGTAATATAATCCATGGTAATCAGTAATTCATACACACTAAAAAACTTTCCCAGTAGCTTGTGAATTCTCATGGAGATAAGAGTTGAAAAGAGCCAAATCCGATGGCCGTGTTGCAATTTCTCCTTTCTGACACGGCCGTCAGTACGACTCAGCGGTACAACCTTGGCCTTTGGTTTCAAAGGTCGTGGGTTAGATTCCCCGCTCAGGCAGTCTGACATATGTCCTCAAGACAACATAAATAGGTTTGCATCTGTACTGGGTGGTCCACAAAAAACTGACGACTCAACATTTTCTAGTTAGTACCCCTCCCTCAGAACCAGGATAGGATAGAAATCAAAGCTAATGAAACGGGAAGATTCCTGGCTTCTCCTGGTACTGAGAGGTGTTAACTAGAAAAGTTGGACTTGAAGACGCTTAAGCCCCACCACAAATTTGTTTCTACATCAACAACGCCTTTCACCCTGACGTGGTTTACAGAATGGCTCCATCCACGTGAAGTTTCTTCTCCTGTCCTAAAAACAAAAATGTGAAGGTGAACTCGAGCTGTCATTCCAACTTAGCGAAGGTCAACTTGAAGAAAGAAAGGACAGACATAACTTTTTTCTTTTTGTTCTTTCTGGTACTTTTCCTGTTTTGCTTTGCTGTCTCTTCCACGCGACACCTAAACAACGATGGCAGCCAAGTCTTTCTCCTCTCGCCTGGAACTTCCCCGACAAAACCCAAGTTGCTAATAATATTATCGTCCTCCAACTTCGTCATTCTTTGTCGACCTAAAGATAAAGCTACCATCAACCTTCCTTCCTTCCTTCCCAGTCCTAACGTTTCTTAACTTACGGAAGCACAGAAGCAACGGGGAAATCCTGTGACGTTACGGACTGATAAACTATCGCGAAATTTACGACAGGAAAGTCGTCTTTATTCCCGGTAAGTTTTGAAACCGCAGCCTATATATACTTCAAATGTTACAAATCTATTATACGACTCGTTACGTTCGTCAACATTAATTGCGCAAGTATACAAAATCTGTTTAGGCATTCCGGATTACGACGCTTAAGAACACATTTTTTGTTGTACAGGATGGCCCCGAAAAAACGCAACAGCAAAATTTTTCCCAAGTCCAAACCCTTTTGTTAGCACCCTCCAGAACCTTAAAGGTTATAAATGATGTTTAACAGAACGGGTAGTTTTGAAAAGTCCTTTACGGTTCTGGAGGGTGCTAACAAAAAAAGTTTGGACTTGGAACAAATTTGCTGTCGCGTTTTTATCGGCCACCCTGTACATTTTTATACACACGAGTTGCGTTTATTATTGAAGAAAATAGGTGCGAGTTAAAAAATCAAACATTTTTGCACCCAAATTTTAATAACCCTACCCCCAAGTACTGTACTGGGAACCTGAGCAAAGCAATCAGTAAAATCAGAATAGCTCCATCTAAATCCTTTGCAACAGGTTTCTACCTGCCATCCAGGGATGGGCACAATTCCACTTCAATGGATTTGAGTCAATTACATAGACATCAAGTGAGCAGTAAGTCAAATCGCATCCATTTCTACATGCATACCGTTGATAAGCTATTCAACTCCAGATCAATTCCAATCAAGTCACTGCCGCGGTTCAATGCAATTCAAATCATTGTCATATTTTGTATTTACTATTTCAAATCATTCCCAATGAATTAATTTTCGTTTCTCATCCTAATCATCAATTTCAATGCAGTGACTTGCTGTTGATCCAGTCTTTAAAATTCCAGTCAATTCCCGGTTGAGTCAGGAAATATTTTTTACCAATTCCATTCTTGAAATTCCACGTAATTCCAAGTCCAGCTTAATTTGAGGTAAATTCTGACAAAATATATGGTACTGCCGAAAATTTAGACGGTATTGGCCCGAATTTCAGGTTGAATAAAATCAGGTCAAAACAAGGAATTTTAAGTCAAATAAAAATCAAATCAACTCTAAGCAATGCTAATACAATGGGTGACTTGGCAAGTCAAGTCAACCTGAGCACAACATGGGGTGAATTGCTGGCTCATCAAGTCAGATTATAACTTTAGCAAATACCAAAGTCCAAATCCAATAACGCGGAATTTACGATTAATAAAGTCAATTGAAAGAATTCATAACCTGCACTTGTCCAAAGTGGAATCCATTCCACCAAGTCCATAAAAGTGTAATTGAGCCAATTAATTCCTAGTCCGGAATTGACTTGCGGCCATCATTGCTGCCATCCCTATAAAAGTGTGAGTGCCGAAATTGACTAAACCATTTATTCTTACAACGGTCCGACTCTAGGAAAGAATACAAAAAAGACAGGGGCGAGGGGTAATTGTCTAACTGGAAAATCGCATAATTGGAAGAACGTATGCAGTATAATAACGGTATAACGAAAAATCACCAGACACAAAATTCGTATAATGGAAAATGGTTTAATGTCCCTGCCTACCTCGCACATCCGCGCTTGCTGTGCCTATACAAACAACATCAGAAACCGCAGCTATATTATTGTCCAGTTAGACGTTTATCCATTATACGATATTCCGTTTCGATGTTTTTCCAGATTTTTTATTTAGGCAGATATTAGACAATTACTCCATTATACGATTTTCCAGTGAAGACTTTCGTCCGACGCCCCAGAAGACCGACTTTTTTCCTAAAAGCGGGGAGGGGGGGGGGGGGGGGATTTGTGACGCAAGAAGGGGAACACTTTATAGCGCCACTTAACACTAGATGCTCAATTTTAAAACACTCGACTACAGATACAACAAAAAGAAACGATCTTAAGTGGTCCAACTAAAACGACGCTAACACGTATTTGGCGATTGATGGTTTAGAAGTTTTCTGCAGTTTTGGTTAGTTTTGCTATCTGCAGCTTTGGTCACAAGGTGAATCATGAATGGGGCAACTCCCGCGGTGTTGGCTCAAAACAATGATACCCAACAGAGGAAAAACGTAAAAATCAACCCTCTCCAATGTCGGTCGCCACTCGCCATCTACCATTGGCGACTTGGAATTTAGCCCTACTCGCCAAAACGGTGACAAGCAACAGACAATTGCGCTCAAATAGCGATATCTCGGGAACCGTATAAGCTAGAGACGAACGGTTTGCGGCGTTATGCTCAGGTTTACAAGAGCTATACAACAGCCTTTTCTGCAACAGTACTAGGGTAAAAGAAGATTTTACAACTCTACAAATGCAGAAATTGAGAAACCATGCATTGTGCAAGATGTTTTTGGTATGTGGAGAGTATAAATTCTGAAATGGCGAGTACTTTTTAAGGTCTACTGGCCAAGTGGCGACTGCAACTGGAATGACATTCGAAAGGGTTGGTAAAAATGAACGCATGTCGTTGAACTATATTTTTTTTTTCATAACAGCTAGGACTATTGAAAAACCAACTTCTGACAACTACTTATCCTCGATTTTGAATTACAGTGTTCGAGCGTAAACTAACATAAATCCTCCAGCAACAAGGATGCTAACTATATTCACTCGACCAGAAAAACATTAAGATACTCCGGTAGCCATAGAATAGAGGACGACTTGCCAGCTTTTACAGCTTTTGGGTTGGCTACACTCGAGACTAAAATAGCCTAATCAATACTTTCAGTATAGCTTGAATTTTAAGGTTTGTTTCCCCTTTAAAAATTTGCAGTAGAACCAATTTCTGTACATAGTCTACTGTTTTAACAATGCTGCTAAGCTTTACTTTTTTTTCTTACAATCTAGACACACGCTAGTGTGTCGCCGCCAAGTAACAGTAGATCATCCCATTGTAGACATCCGATTGTTAAAAATTGATTGTTAATGATAAAAAGGCGGCTCACTAGCAGACATGTGTCTGTTAACTGTAAGCAACTGAAAGCATATTTTGGCATGTTGAGGATAAATCCCAATGCGACAGAAATATTTCAAATTGTGGAAAATGTAAGGGGAAGGGTCAGAGATTAAGAAAAACTAAAATTTAAAGGATGAGTGTCCACCAATCAGAGAAAAAGATGCGTCAATAACGTTGTTTTTATGTTACTGTCTAGCTAGCTAGCTAGCTAATAAGATTTTTCCCATGTTAAATCCCATAGACTTTTTGCTCATGCGCATTGCGAAGATCTACGTACCTGAATTTTTGCACACGGATGCATGGTGATCTGAGGATGGTCCTTTTGTTGGTTTGGGGGTTGTAGGGCTCAGGACAAATGCGTGGGAGGGTTTTCAAATTTGCCACCGGAGAATTTAAATTTCGTTTCTTTTCCAAGTTGCAACCAAAGATTTTAAGCAACAATGGCTTGAACAATCAAGACTGGTCCTTAGATTTATTGTAAAAGCCTGGACGAACTAAAAACTGAACTGTGACGAAGGACAAAATAAAGAAACATTAACGTTGCCGTGGATTGCGTAAGAATAAAGGGATGCACGTTAGATGATGGTTAAGCAACAATACGACCATACACGAGCTAAGTTTTTTCTTGTTAATAACCCAAAAAACAAAATGCTTCGCGTTCTGCTGTGTTAGTAACAGAGACCTTCGGGGGTTTCTGCATGACTAAATGTGAACGAAATCTTGAAAAATTAAGGGGAAGTTGCAGGGATAAACAAAACAAGTGAAGGGAATGCGCTGATTGAGTGAGCGAAGCGAACGAAATCAGCGATTGTTAGTCAGTGTGTGCAAAAATGAGATTGAAGCATCCTAAACAGACGGTGTAACCTTATATACGTTCACAGTCCTATGAAAGTTGTGATATCCACCCAAAACCAAAACTGGTAGAAAAACCCGCCAAGTTTCCAAAAACGGTCGGCCTTTGAAGGTAGTGATATCATTCCACCAGGGAAAGGCCGCCAAGGTTAATCCTATTAGCCAAGTTAATCGCACCGAATAATACTTTGGACGTTAAATGAAAACTTGAAGATTGCTACCGCTAGTAGCAATCTTTTAGTTTTCATTTAACTTTCGAACTATT
>JAHWFP010182815.1:0-14079 GCA_023313725.1 Lithobius niger
AAAAATTTACACATTACTTGGGTTAGTCTTGGTGGTTTGCACAAGATCTGTAGTTATGAAAAAAACTACACTAGTTTTAGTTATCACGTTTGGAGTCCTACTTGAAGGATTTACCTACTCCCTTACTGATAATGACATTATTTACTACGGTTAGGTTACATTTATAACCTTAGCTCCAATGAAAAACAATTATCTAATTCAAAGAGCCATAACTGTGATGATCAATCATAAATTTCCACCCTTTACTTAAGACAAGAGTTTAACTTTAAAACATCGGGTCCTAATTTTTTTTATGGATGTACACAAAAAAAACGGCATTTACGTTTTATAGGCTAAACCAAACTATTGCTAAGTTAGGTTAAAGCATGGCAATTTTATTTCTCCAAACTCTGGGAAAAAATCAAAATGGCACTTGAAAGAAGCAAGTTTAGGGCTTACTTTGGATTTAACGGACACACTTTTTACTGCAAGGTTGTCCTCAGATTTAACTCTTCTAAGTTTATCTCTAGGAGGCTGACAAAGCTTGCTAAATGAGCGGTTACGTAGTTCAATCCATTCATTGAATCGTGGCGCTAATTTATTAGGTCTAACGGAGCCAGCTGGCTCATTATGGGTACTGCAAGTACTTTTATCGGATTTTCCATCTATACTTGGATGGTCAGTCGGCCTATCGCCGGCTGTCTGCACTTTTGGGGGAGGGACGTTTTTAACGGCCTCTTTTGTGCCCGACTTGACTGCCTCGGCTGAGGGGCGGGGCGACTTGGACGGCGCCAGAAAGTCTACAGCCGGGTTTGGCTTGACCAATCCCGCTGGCCGGCTGCCCGACTCCATGCAGGAGCGGGGGCGGTGTTTACGGGAACGCTTTTTCTCCGTGGTTTGTCTGTGGTCAGCAGCGCTCGGGCTGGGGGGAGGAGTTACGGGACGAGCGGGGCTACAATTGCGGGCGTCGTTTACATTTCTTTTATGCTGTCGTAATTCGTCTAGTTTAGACAGGGCGTTTACGCCCAAAACTATTTGGAAAACAGAGTTGGTTGCCTCCGAAACACATGCAACAACATGCAATTTTAAACCTCCATTTAATTTCAAAATTAAATCTACCTGTTCTAACTCTACCACAGTGTCGCTCATTACGGTTTTGCACTGAGCTGTTTGTTTTAGTCTAGGCCAAGTTTTGGCGAGTTTTCGACTAACGAGATTTATACTGCTCCCGGAATCGCGTAGGCATAACACTTTATTCCTACCTATCCTGGCTTTAAAAGTGCTAGGTTTTAACAGTTAAGGCATCTGAGCCCACTTGAAAACATGCATTAGCAAATTGAGTTTTGACATACTCGGGACATCGATTGCGGACGTGCGAGGACGAGCCGCATTTATAGCACGTTCTAACGTTAGTTTGACTAGGTTTAGAGGCTACAATATCACTTATATCAGCGTTAGCATCTGGGCTAGTTGCGCTGTCACTGTTAGTCCCAACCGGGTTAGCTAACGAGTTTCTGTTTCGAATACCGTTACGTGGATTAGACGAAGCTTTAGGAGCTTGGCTGGCTGGCTGTGCGCCAGTTTGCACTTTGCCTGTTTTGCCTGCAAAATCAAGGTTGATTTGCTTATTACGTGTTGTGTAGTCATCACACAATTTGGCTGCTTCCTGTAGCGTCCCAGATTTAATCTGGTCCGGCAACCATTTTCTTAAACCCACTGGGCAAGACTTATAAAATTGCTCTAATAAAATAAAATTAGACAATTTGTGGAAATCGCCGTTAACACCGGCGAGTGACAACCATCGGGAAAACAGCGTCTCGAGCTCAAATGCATGCTCGTGAAATAATTGGTCTTGTTCTTTCTCAAGACTGCGAAATGACGATTGAACGGACTCTTTGGTCTGTACGAACCTTTCAAGTAATTTTATTTTAACCTGATCGTAATCGTGCATAGTAGCTGTGCTCATTTGATCGCACACCTTTACTAAAATTTCGCCTAAGACAGGTTGTAAACCTACTACCCATTCACTCTTTGGAATTCGTTGAGTTTCCATTGTACCTTCAAAGATTTTTAAAAATGAATTGATTTCCGATTTCGGACCCCAATTATTTAACAATCTAACGGCATCGGAAATTTTTCCGGGCCGTGGACCTGAATTTACATTTGACAAAACCTGTACTGGATTGGTACCGTCTGCGTTTCGTAATCTGGCTAATTCTATTTGTCTATTAACAAGTTCTAACTCGTGCTCGAGTTTCCTAATGGCCAGCGCCGTAGCAGCATCGCTAGTCTGGGCGGCGGTGTCTCTTAGCATTAATTCGTGTGCCCGTGCCTTATCGGCGTCGGCTAGTTTTAAAGCTTCAAGTTTCAACTGTTCCGTTTTAAGGAAAATTTCGTTCTCCTTGAGAGCGATTTCTTTTTTGGCCAAAATGCCAGAATCACGTTTATCTATGGCACTGAGCAGTTCGTTTGACAGCTCATCCAACGTGAGTTTATCATCGTTAAATGCTATTTTTAAAACATCTACGGACTCGTGTCTGGTTTCACACACCGTTAAACCCAAATTCAAACAAGCTTTCTTTAAGTCTTTGTAATGAATATGATCGATTAACGCTTCTAAATCTTCCATGTTGAAAGTTAGGTTAGTTCAAATTTTAAAGAAAAAAGAACGTTCCGGTTTTAAATCTTTACAGTTAAAATTGCAGCCGCAAAATAACTCTCTTAAAAGTTAAAAAGAGCGAGTACTTAAACACTTCTCTTATAACTCAATCCAGTCAGGGACACAAAAATACAATCTTATATTACCTAAGCACTCAGGTGGATACATCAAATAAACACTCGGCCTGGCAACCGGACTATACCAATGTGCACTAACCTGAATTTCCGACACAATCGCTGTGCGGTCAGTCATCCAATCACCCATCGAAGATCGGATCCAAAAATGTTGTTGTGGTCGTCCTTCTGGTTGAAGTTTGAACACCGTCACTTGTGAAGTCCTGTGGATTTTCACTCTTGGAGCATCATATCCTCCTTTTCAGTGGCTGACTTCTCCAGGGGTTGAAGGATAATCTGCCTTCTGAGGGCGTGCCTGCTGCTTCACGGCTTGTGAAGGGAGGGTTGCCGCTTCCCGGCTCCAGCTGGATACGGGGTTGTTTTTGCCTTTTGTTGTCTTAAGGCTGACATCTGCTTCTGTAGCGTTTTTGACTTCGCTACGGACGTCTCTGGGGGATTGCAGTTGTGATTTTACTGCGACATCTTCTTCTTAAGATGAACTGGCATAGTAGTATGGCAGGGGGGAAGGAGTGTAGTGGCACAGCACCTTTAAATCCCACCACTGCCACCAGTTTTGTAGCGGCGCTTACAGGGTCTAGAGGTGCCTACTGTCT
This sequence comes from Lithobius niger, assembly GCA_023313725.1. Classification (NCBI taxonomy): domain Eukaryota; kingdom Metazoa; phylum Arthropoda; class Chilopoda; order Lithobiomorpha; family Lithobiidae; genus Lithobius; species Lithobius niger. The sequence continues at coordinate 3,366 of JAHWFP010182815.1, forward strand.
ATAGCACCGACATCTGGCGTACATGTGGTAATCGTAGAGTAAATCATAGGTGGCGGTTTTTACTTTGTTGTGAAAACAGCATAGCGTGTCTACTGCACGGTTAGGAGAAGAGCGTCAACGTCCTAACTAAACTTTTATGACCTATCTATCACGGTTTACTGCCACCACGATGGGTAGTTAATTTAATTGCCTACTTCGGAGTTAGAATAAAAATTGATTTGTAATTAAAATAACCCTTGCAAATTAAATCGGACTCGAAGTCAAAATTTGTTGTTCAAAACAACTTTCTTTTCTGTTTTAATAAAACATGACAAGATTTTTACACACGGAGTAACTAGTTGGTTACAAAACTAAAACTGGGGCTTTACAATTAAAAGCACACGATTTACAATTAAATCGACACTGAACTTAAAGTTAAAGTTCACATTTCAATTTGGACTAGAAAAAAGTCGGTTTGAGCTATCGCAACTCTCTAAGTTACAAACATGACCCTTGCAGAATGTAAAATAGTCTTTGAAAGCTCTAGCAACTCTTGCACTAAAGTCAATCAATCAATCACACTGAATCAAGATTAGTGTTACAAGGAAAACTACCTCTTTGAAAACTCCTGCTTCAACAATAACACATGCTAGATCTCGGTGATCTTAGATTATTTAATGAACACTGAGTTCATAAACAAAGAAAAAAAAGCCTGTTTTTAGCAAGGGGACCTTAAACCCTTAAATCATGGGTGCCCTAAACCAAAATGCCGATTGCGTTTGGCTACCCACAAATTCCCTCAAAGTCTAGAAGTTAAGTTTATATTTTAAGACTAAAAATTTAGAAATTCTGTTCTAAAAATTAAATTCTAATAAACTAGTTACCCTTTGAACCACTACCTTGCCCGGCATGGCAACCTTCGGACTGGACATCTCTGCTCCGACCGCCGTAGTGACCTCTAGCCTGAGACCTTGAGCTATGCTAACGAAATTCTCCCTCAACTTGGTTATATACCTGCTGCCTGCCTGCAGGTAAGTGGGAAACCGCGGACCTGTAGGAGAGCGACGGAGAGGGGGTGTGAGGTAGAGGGGTCGCTTTGGAGGAGGAGTGACTGACCAAAACCGGCCGAGCTGGCACTACCGGAAGTCGGCCATGACAGCGCGGACGGCTAGGGTAGCCTTGCACTCTGATTGGTGGGGAGAAAAAACACTGAGTTCGGATTGGAAGGAGCTTGGATGGCAAAGGGATTTGCCGACTTTGGGTGTTTTTAGAGGCCGTGGCTTGAGTTTAACTCATAACAACGTGAAAATAGGCCTATACATTTTTTCTATAAAAACTACAATGTTATGCATTGCAACTATTGAAGGAAGGGGGGGGGGGGAGACGAAGTTTGATACTCAAATGTAAAATAAATGATTATTAATTGAAGGCAAAGGCTTAGTTGTGCATTCGGAATTGAGATCACTATGGTCGGAGCCCTGAAATAAAAATACAAGATACACACTGAAAATGTCCGGTAAAATAATTGTAGTTGTGTTGCCATTTTGAACAAGGTAGGGTTCATGAGAAAAGTTTACGTTAAATAATGCTTTCATAAAAGCCTAGGCAAAAGATTAAATAAACCAGCTTGTGTTTTTAAAATGCTATAACGCATAAAAATTTTTAAATGTATTATTGCAGCCGCAGATAATAACGCTAGTGTAGTCAAAGTTTTCATAGTTGCTAAAATCGTCACCTTAGTAAAATAAAAACATTGACGGCGAAATAAACATGTAAACTAGCACAGCACTAAGCTAGTCGGCTTTATGCCTGGAAATAAATTCAAGAAGTACAAATAAATATTTACATGTTTGTTTTTCGGAAAATGGCGACGGAAATTGCGTGCGTCGGCGCTCAGTTTGAGCACTTTTTCAAATTGAGTTGTAGACCAAAGTATGGTGAAATTTCAAGTTCTGTTTTCACAGGATGTTTGATAAAGTTCAGGTTTATTAAGAGCAGCAAACTAGAGTCGATGATGTCCATTTTCTTGGGAGATACGAATTTTGAAACTTGGAAGTGAAAAATAGGCCTAGCGCTTTTTGGCGCTAAGAAAAAAAAAGGTGTCCCCGAGTTGTTGATGGTTGGTGTCGGGTCTCATAACCAATCGACAGGAATTTTAGGCCTCATGCCTTTACACCAGGAAAAGCATAAACGGGACCTATAAACGGTCACTTGTTTCCCACTACTTTTTTCCATTTTGAAGGATTTTGACAAACAATACACCTTTAGAAGCGCTATTTACAGAGCTGGGCAATGCCTTTTACCTGCTGTCGATAGCCCAAACCGTTTTCGAATTATGTTTGAAAAAATCCAGGAAAACCATAAAAGCCACTTATAAACCGTCACTTGTTTTGCCAAACCTTTTTTTCATTTTGAAGGATTTTGACAAACAATACACCATTGGAAGCACCATTTACAGAGCTGTGCAATGCATTTCACTTAGTGTCGATAGACCAGAACTGTTTTCGAATTATGTTCGAAAAGGTCCAGGAAAAGCATTAAAGCGACCTATAAATGGTAACTTGTTTTGCCACAACTTTTTTAAATTTTGAAGTATTTTGACAATCAATAAACCATTGGAAGCACCACTTACAGCCCTGTGCAATGCCTTTTACCTACTGATGATAGGCCATACCGTTTTCGAATTATGTTTGAAAAGGTCCAAGAAAAGAATAAAAGCCACGTATAAACAGTCACTTGTTTTGCCACTACTTTTGTCGTTTTGAAGGATTTTGACAAACAATACACCAATGGAAGCGCCATTTACATAGCTGTGCAATGCCTCAACTTACTGTCGATTGGCCAACAGTTTTTGAATTATGTTCGAAAAGGTCCAGGAAAAGCATAAAAGTGACCTATAAACGGTCACTTGTTTCCCACTACTTTTTTTCCATTTTGAAGGATTTTGACAAACAATACACCTTTAGAAGCGCTATTTACAGAGCTGTGCAATGCCTTTCACCTAGTGTCGATAGGCCAACTGTTTTCGAATTATGTTCGAAAAGGTCCTGGAAAAGAATAAAAGTGACCTATAAACGGTCACTCGTCTTGCCACTACTTTTTCTCATTTTGAAGGATTTTCACAAACAATACACCATTGGAAGCGCTATTTAGAGAGCTGTGCAATGCATTATTTCTACTGTCGATAGGCCAAACCGTTTTCGAATTATGTTTGATAAGGACCAGGAAAACCAAAAAATCCACTTATAAACCATCACTTGTTTTGCTAAACCTTTTTTTTTCATTTTGAAGGATTTTGACAAACAATACACCATTGGAAGCACCATTTACAGAGCTGAGCAATGCATTTCACTTAGTGTCGATAGACCAAACCGTTTTCGAATTATGTTCGAAAAGGTCCAAGAAAAACATAAAAGCGACATTTAAACAGTCACTTGTTTTGCCACTACTTTTATCATTTTGAAGGATTTTGACAAACAATACACCAATGGAAGCCCCATTTACATAGCTGTGCAATGCCTCAATCTACCGTCGATTGGCCAAACCGTTTTCAAATTACCGTAAATCGTAGATTAAACGCCCATGGGCTAATGCAGTTAATTTGGCAAAAATAGGGGGGTAGGCTTTAATTAAATCAAGCATTATCAATTTTCTAACCTTTCTGGACATCTATTACAGAAAATTCGTAGCTTTTGAACGATCTCTGAAAGACCAATTTTTACATCCTTTTAATTGCTGTGAAGAAGGGAGGAGGCTTAGGTGAGAGATGCTTTGTGCAGGTGCTAGGAGCTAAAGGAAAAGTCCACTATTACTACAGGGAGGAAGAAGGGGCCAGTAAACTTGCAAGCAGTACTATCTTTATTCATATCATATAACTTTTAGGTAATTTTTCGTAGAAAAACGACAATTTGAGGGGTGGGCTTTAACTCCACTATTTCATGATTTTGACTTTACAGCATTTTAGGGGGTGGGCTTCAGCTTCAACTGGGCTTTTAATACACGATTTACGGTACGTTCGAAAAGGTCCAGGAAAAGCATACACAGGACCTATAATAAAGTAGTGGGAAATACTTTTTTTCCATTTTGAAGGATTTTGACAAACAATACACCTTTAGAAGCGCTATTTACAGAGCTGTGCAATGCCTTTCACCTAGTGTCGATAGGCCAACTGTTTTCGAATTATCTTCGAAAAGTTCCTGGAAAAGCATAAAAGCGACCTATAAATGGTCACTTGTATTGCCACTACTTTTGGCATTTTGAAGGATTTTGATAAACAATACACCAATGGAAGCGCCATTTACATAGCTGTGCTTGCCTCAACCTACTGTCGATTGGCCAAACCGTTTTCGAATTATGTTCGAAAAGGTCCAGGAAAAGCATAAACGGGACCTATAAACGGTCACTTGTTTCCCACAACTTTTTTTCCATTTTGAAGGGTTTTGACAAACAATACACCTTTAGAAGCGCTATTTACAGAGCTGGGCAATGCCTTTTACCTGCTGTCGATAGCCAAACCGTTTTCGAATTATGTTTGAAAAAATCCAGAAAAACCATAAAAGCCACTTATAAACCGTCACTTGTTTTGCCAAACCTTTTTTTCATTTTGAAGGATTTTGACAAACAATACACCATTGGAAGCACCATTTACAGAGCTGTGCAATGCATTTCACTTAGTGTCGATAGACCAAACTGTTTTCGAATTATGTTCGAAAAGGTCCAGGAAAAGCATTAAAACGACCTATAAACGGTAACTTGTTTTGCCACAACTTTTTTTAATTTTGAAGTATTTTGACAATCAATAAACCATTGGAAGCGCCACTTACAGCCCTGTGCAATGCCTTTTACCTACTGATGATAGGCCATGCCGATTTCGAATTATGTTTGAAAAGGTCCAAGAAAAGCATAAAAGCCACAAATAAACAGTCACTTGTTTTGCCACTACTTTTGTCGTTTTGAAGGATTTTGACAAACAATACACCAATGGAAGCGCTATTTACATAGCTGTGCAATGCCTCAACTTACTGTCGATTGGACAAACAGTTTTCGAATTATGTTCGAAAAGGTCCAGGAAAAGCATAAAAGTGACCTATAAACGGTCACTCGTATTGCCACTACTTATTTCATTTTGAAGGATTTTCACAAACAATACACCATTGGAAGCACTATTTAGAGAGCTGTGCAATGCATTTCACTTAGTGTCGATAGACCAAACCGTTTTCGAATTAGGCCTATGTTCGAAAAGGTCCAGGAAAATCATAAAAGCGACCTACAAACGGTCACTTGTTTTGTTACTACTTTTTTCTATTTTGAAGAATTTTGACAAACAATACACCATTGGAAGGGCTATTTACAGAGCTTTGCAATGCCTTTTACCTACTGTCGATAGGCCAAACCATTTTTGAATTATGTTCGAAAAGATCCAGGAAAAGCATAAAAGCGACCTATAAACGGTAACTTGTTTTGCCCCACCTATTTTAAATTTGAAGGATTTTGACAATCAATAAACCATTGGAAGCGCCATTTACAGACCTGTACAATGCCTTTACCTACTGATGATAGGCCATACCGTTTTCGAATTATGTTCGAAAAGGTCCTAGAAAAGCATAAAAGCCACATATAAGCAGTCACTTGTTTTGCCACTACTTTTGTCATTTTGAAGGATTTTGACAAACAATACACCAATGGAAGCGCCATTTACATAGCTGTGCAATGCCTCAACCTACTGTCGATTGGCCAAACCGTTTTCAAATTATGTTCGAAAAGGTCCAGGAAAAGCATAAACGGGACCGATAAACGGTCACTTGTTTCCCACTACTTTTGTCATTTCGAAGGATTTTGACAAACAATACACCTTAGAAGCGCTATTTACAGAGCTGTGCAATGCATTTCACTTAGTGTCGATAGACCAAACTGTTTTCGAATTATGTTCGAAAAGGTCCAGGAAAATCATAAAAGCGACCTACAAACGGTCACTTGTTTTGTTACTACTTTTTTCTATTTTGAAGAATTTTGACAAACAATACACCATTGGAAGGGCTATTTACAGAGCTTTGTAATGCCTTTTACCTACTGTCGATAGGCCAAACCATTTTTGAATTATGTTCGAAAAGATCCAGGAAAAGCATAAAAGCGACCTATAAACGGTAACTTGTTTTGCCCCACCTATTTTAAATTTGAAGGATTTTGACAATCAATAAACCATTGGAAGCGCCATTTACAGACCTGTGCAATGCCTTTACCTACTGATGATAGGCCATACCGTTTTCGAATTATGTTCGAAAAGGTCCAAGAAAAGCATAAAAGCCACATTTAAACAGTCACTTGTTTTGCCACTACTTTTGTCATTTTGAAGGATTTTGACAAACAATACACCAATGGAAGCCCCATTTACATAGCTGTGCAATGCCTCAATCTACCGTCGATTGGCCAAACCGTTTTCAAATTATGTTTGAAAAGGTCCAGGAAAAGCATAAACGGGACCTATAATAAAGTAGTGGGAAATACTTTTTTTCCATTTTGAAGGATTTTGACAAACAATACACCTTTAGATGTGCTATTTACAGAGCTGTGCAATGCCTTTCACCTAGTGTCGATAGGCCAACTGTTTTCGAATTATCTTCGAAAAGGTCCAGGCAAAGCATAAAAGCCACATATAAACAGTCATTTGTTTTGCCACTACTTTTGTCATTTTGAAGGATTTTGGCAAACAATACACCATTGGAAGCGCTATTTAGAGAGCTGTGCAATGCCTTATTTCTACTGTCGATAGGCCAAACCGTTTTCAAGTTATGTTCGAAAAGGTCCAGGAAAAGCATAAAAGCCAATATAAACAGTCACTTGTTTTGCCACTACTTTTGTCATTTTGAAGGATTTTGACAAACAATACACCAATGGAAGCCCCATTTACATAGCTGTGCAATGCCTAAACCTACTGTCGATTGGCCAATCCGTTTTCAAATTATGTTCGAAAAGGTCCAGGAAAAGCATAAACGGGACCTATAATAAAGTCGTGGGAAATACTTTTTTTCCATTTTGAAGGATTTTGACAAACAATACACCTTTAGAAGTGCTATTTACAGAGCTGTGCAATGCCTTTCACCTAGTGTCGATAGGCCAACTGTTTTCGAATTATGTTCGAAAAGGTCCTGGAAAAGCATAAAAGCGACCTATAAATGGTCACTTGTTTTGTCACTACATTTTTCTATTTTGAAGAATTTTGAAAAACAATACGTCATTGAAAGCGCCATTTACAGAGCTGTGCAGTGTCTTTCACTTAGTGTCGATAGGCCAAACCATTTTCGAATTATGTTCGAAAATGTCCAGGAAAAGCTAGAATGCGACCTATAAACGGTAACTTGTTTTGCCACAACTTTTTTTAATTTTGCAGGATTTTAACAATCAATAAACAGTTAGAAGCGCCATTTACAGACCTGTGCAATGCCTTTTACCTACTGATGATAGGCCATACCGTTTTCATATTATGTTCGAAAAGGTCCTAGAAAAGCATAAAAGCCACATATAATCAGTCACTTGTTTTGCCACTACTTTTGTCATTTTGAAGGATTTTGACAAACAATACACCAATGGAAGCGCCATTTACATAGCTGTGCAATGCGTCAACCTACTGTCGATTGGCCAAACCGTTTTCAAATTATGTTCGAAAAGGTCCAGGAAAAGCATAAACGGGACCGATAAACGGTCACTTGTTTCCCACTACTTTTGTCATTTCGAAGGATTTTGACAAACAATACACCTTTAGAAGCGCTATTTACAGAGCTGTGCAATGCCTTTCACCTAGTGTCGATAGGCCAACTGTTTTCGAATTATGTTCGAAAAGGTACTGGAAAAGCATAAAAGAGACCTAAACGGTCACTCGTATTGCCACTACTTTTTTTCATTTTGACGGATTTTCACAAACAATACACCATTGGAAGCGCTATTTAGAGACCTGTGCAATGCTTTATTTCTACTGTCCATAGGCCAAACCGTTTTCGAATTATGTTTGATAAGGACCGGGAAAACCATAAAAGCCACTTATAAACGGTCACTTGTTTTGCCAAACCTTTATTTCATTTTGAAGGATTTTGACAAACAATATACCATTGGAAGTGTCGATATGTTATGGGATTAATTAGACGTAATTATGCAAATTACTTTAATTAAATTAATTAAGAATAATTAGTACTTGAATATTAATCTAAGCATAATATCAGGAATAACTCGACACTGCTCATTTAATATCAATCAAAATACAAGCTCATGATCTACAAATATTTATTATTGATAGAAAAATAAACAACAAGCAAAGCTATTTTATTTTGTAAGCAGAGCTTTAAAAGACCAACAGGGCCGAGAAAGAGAGCACAACCACAACATGACAGGTGTAGATTTATATCCGCAAAGTGGCTAAGCCACGCACCCCAACTATTCAAAAAAAGGCTGGCGCAACGTTTACATCCGCACTTCTCAGTAGAGCAGGTGGACAGCCTGGCTATTCACAGTAAGGTTAGGAGCGCTGGTTTCGGACTAGCCTATTGGTAAAATAAATGGTTTCAAGCTAACTTAACTCAAGACACACTAAGGTAATATACCTCTCTTAGAACAGCTTCAGTTCTAAGTATTTCAAAACAGCCTTTAAAACACGGCAAAATAGCATGTCGAAAATCAGTCGTGTAGTTGTTGTTTCAAGCCGAGTTATCATCTTGTACGTCCGCCGAGCCTAGCCGATTGAGCCACTGCTGCAAGCGAACGGAGTCATGCCTTGACTCAGGGCGACTGGGAGTTGGTTGCCAGGCAACATAGCCTCAAGCCGCCGGATAAGCGTAACGTATAAGCCGTATCGTTCGCGATACAAACTGTTTTTAATAATTGAGCTGATATTTTAAATGAATAATAGAAAGACAGAATTACGGAATAATTGCACTCTTGAAGGAATTAGCTTAGGCTAAAGTCTATTGATTGTCAGAATCCATGAATACGATCTCCTCTTCCTATTCCGCTCTCTATCATTTTTTTACAGGCACCTGAAGTATGCAATAATGTTTTGCTCGTATATATTTCAATAATCGCACATAAAGTATAAGGCTAAATAAGCCAAGTTGGAATAAAACTAAACAGAATTAAACAAGTATAGTAATCCATTTCTTGTCATGCGTTGATTTTTATTAGAGTTAAGGATTTTTGGTGTCAAGTGTATTTTGTTTGCCATTCTAGACAAATTGGGTCTGCTTAGTGAATATTAAACTACGTAAACCCAAAACAATGGTGTCAGAAGTTACTCACGAGACCTTTTGATTACTTCTGGTGACCAATCCAAAGTGATTGTTGAATATTTTGCGGCGAAGAAATTGTTTTTTTATTTTTATCAGTGCCGATTTCCGATTTCGAGTTCGGTGTTATGTTCATGGATTCTTGGTTGTGTTAGTAGCCTATTGATCTTCGTTAGAGTGCTTATCGTTGCAGGAGTGTGCTATTCAGGAGAAATTGATTTAGCGATTACGATCGATTAAGATTGATTGTGCAAATTGCGGAGCGTTGTTGAATATTGATCATAATAGGTGAATTGATCGAGATTGAAATAGCAAATTGCGATTTAGCACAATTATTCAGGTTGTTGGTTGGTAAGTGAAATTTTATTTCACACGTTCTATTTAGTGCTAGATCATTGTTTTGGTTGCGATATTTGTCGCTACAAATTTTTTTTTCTCTGTGAAAACTTAACATGCCTAGAGGTAGAGCACGAGTGGCTCGAGGGGCCATAACACGTTCATCTCGTGGTAGGCCTATCATTAGGAAAAGAATTATTGGCGAGATCGATGATTCAAGCCTATTCGCAACCAGCACTCCTAAACGAGCGAGACGTAGGGCTAGACCTTTAAGCGAATCTGAATCTGATAATAATATTGAAACCAGTCGACATAATTCGCCTTCACCAGTGCATAGTCGTGACCGATCTCTGTCTCCAGGCCAAATAATGGCGAGATTAAATACTATTCCTAATAGAGACAGGCCAACTGGTAGCGATTCTCCTCAGATTCGATCTCGTGAACCTTCGGTTCACAGCACAAGGCAAACAGTGCCTCCAGACAGGGGTAATAATACTGGTGCTGATAATTCAGATAATTCTTTAGTATCTCAAGTTTTAGCTGCTTGTGTGCAGGCTAACAATGACTCGCACAGAGATATGATGAGGCAGGCTGCAGATAGTCATTTAGTTTTGGGTAAAGAATTGGTTGACAGTTACAGAACACAAACCCAAAGCCCCCTCCGCAATAATGCAAGGCTCTGGGACGACGTAAGGGCCGCGAAAAAATCCGTCACTCCATTCGCGGGTGACGAAACAATTGATGTTTTCACCTTCATGTTAATGTGTGAGAATTGGAGACTATTAGACCCCGCAATGCAAGATTCTGAGCTGATTGCAGCAGCTAGGGCGAAATGTGTAGGCAGTGTGGCTAAATTTCTGGCAACAAACCCTAATGTTGCAGGTTTAAACGATTGGAATAGATTTAAGCAAGCTTTGATCGATCGTTTCGGTTCAGGTGGTCGTAGCATAACAATGGCTATGCTTTTCCGTACTAGAATGGGACCAGGTAAAACTTTAGAGGTTTTTGCACAACGATTGGAAACCATGGCTTCAGCTATATGGTTGATTAAACCTGACGATAGTGAGGAAGCCGCAGCCCGAAAATTAGCATCTAAGGATGAGGGTTTAAGGTCTGCCTTTTTGCAGGCA